>BQNB010013157.1:2289-77747 GCA_026074375.1 Tanacetum coccineum | reverse complement strand
TGCTACTAGATTGGTACCACCTGCTCCTGCAGCTCAAGTTCCAGCAGCTCCAGTTCTAGTCAATCAAACCGGTCCTTCGGTTTCCATCTCCGTTGATACGGATACACCTCTGGAAATTTATTCACCCTCATATTTGGATCATCAATATTCTTCTGTACATATTGGTGTTGTAACTGAGCAATCTATTGAAGTAAATCCTTTTGCACCAGCTGGTCCCGAACCCTTTGTTAATGTCTTTGCTCCAGAACCGAACTCTGAAGTATCATCATCTGGGGATATCTCGATATCTGAACCAAATCACTCCACTCAACCTCATGAACATCTCCGAAAGTGGACTGACTCTCACCCGATTGATAACATTATTGGAAATCCTTCTCGACCAGTCTCCACAAGGAAACAACTTGCAACCGATGCATTGTGGTGCTTCTACAATTCTATACTGTCAAAGGTCGAACCAAAAAACTTCCAATCAGCAGTTACTGAAGACTGTTGGTTTCAAGCAATGCAGGATGAAATCCATGAATTTGATCGACTAGACGTATGGGAACTAGTTCCTCCTCCGGACTATGCCCAAATCCTATGGATGCGGTCTCAATTGTCCGATTATGGCTTTGCATATAATCACGTCCCTCTGTATTATGACAACAAGAGTGCCATTGCCCTCTTCTGCAACAACGTCCAACACTCCAGGGCTAAACACATCGACATCAGACATCATTTCATTCGTAAATAAGTTGATTTAAATCTAACAGAATCGTTCCTTGGCCAATGCTGCCAGCAAAAACAAAACAGTTTAAACAAATAGAAGTGAATACTGTCCTTTCTAAATGGCGAGCTTACGAATAGATCTATGATCAGCCAACCTGAGCTTTGTTGATCCAGAACGTCCACATTCTTTCTACCAGTCGAAAAAGCTCTCTACGGGCTAAAGCAGGCACCACGGGCATGGTATGACACTATGATCGAAGTTTTCACTTGTCTCAGGATTCTCCCAAGGGAGTAGGTCAATCCAGACATTATTCATTCTGAAAAACAGGCAAAAACGATACTCTCTTATGTTCAAAATAATGTTGATGATATCAAATTTGCCTCGAGCTGATTCCTCGAGATTGTGACCATTTTCCAAATAATGAGCATCTAAATTTCAAAATTTCCGATGAGGTCAATATCCTTTTTCTTAGTTTACAAAATTTCTTAGAAATCCAGAGCATATCATAAATCAATCTAAATATGCTAAAGAGATTATAAAGAAATTAGAATGCTTCATAAAACAGTGACCCTAGTTTACACTCCCATTGGGTTGGATCTGAAGTCCAAATCTTGGATGAGGACCTCCCTCAGGCATCCCTGTTGACCAGACTTAATATAGGGGTATGATTGGATGCCTGATGTATCTCACAGCCAGCAGACCTGACCTAGTTTTTGCAGTGTGCATGTGTGCTAGATATCAATCTAAGCCCACTAAAAAGCACCTAGAAGCAGTTAAGCGGGTCTTTTGGTATATTCAAGGAACCATAACATGAGGGTCCTTGGGTATCGAAAGACACCACGCCATGGCACTAACAGTATACACAGATGCAGATCATGCAGTTGTCAAGACACTCGAATGAAGCACATCTGCAGTGCTCAGTTACTTGGTGATGGAGCGTGAAGTAAGCTGTGTCATAACTCAAAATAAGAAGCAACCTATCACGACCATCTCTTCAACCAGAGGCTAAATACATATAGCTATGGTCTGGATGCTTGTGCCCTAAATCGTTATGATGCGGTCTTTAATATCGATATGGCTTTGCATATAAACACGTCCCTCTGTATTATGACAAAACAATAGTGCCATTGCCCTCTGCCGTCAGACAACAGCCACACTCTAGGGCTAAAACGATTTACATCAGACATCATTTCATTCGTGAATAGGGATTGATAAGGGAGTGGTGAGTTATATACTTTAGAGCGAAGGACAGAGTTCTTCAACTGGCTCTATAGTTCACGGAACGGCTCTGCCGAGAGAGAGATTGGATTTATTTCTCCCAAGGCTGGCATGAAGGTGTATGTCTCCCATAGACACTCAAGCGTCTTCAGATGACAAGGATGAGTAACGTGACTTGCTTCAAGTTTCCTTAAGTATATTTGTATCAATTCAAAGAACCAAAAAGAAATTACAAGAAATAGAAAAAACCATTAAAATCCATAAAAATTAGAAAATAGAAAATTCCAAAAATATAGTTTCTCAAGACATGTCTTCTATTTATCGATAACATTTACGGGCCTAGAAATGTCATTCAACAATGACACGGGTTTGTAAATGAAGCTCGAACGGAAGTTTAAACTTTTCAAAACATGTCTTAATGGCTTGCTATTATTTCTGATATGCAACCGGTTTTCTAAAATGAAAAGGCATGTCGCCAACAGGACGGCTGTTCCATAGCAACAGGTGATTAAGTTCTCCCGTGCGATGGATACTTTAATCTTGCACTCGATCTAATGTACCGCTTCAATGCATTATTCTTTGATTCAGAGAGAAATCTCTGTTTTATCCAAATAATTTTCCGCTATGGATCTTCCGAAAATTGTTTTGTGTCTCGATTTGGTGTGAGAGCAGATGGTTCGAGTTGGAAAATTAATCGTACTTGTCTTCCTCAAAATATGTCTCTCAACGAAGCTCTACAGCTCTTTAAATTAGAAAAATGGGTCATGTAGGAGTTTGAGAGGTGGGAAGAGTGCTATTTCAAATTTATGACATCGAAGACGGTGGCATGATTTTGAGTCATCATATAAATAATTAACGTGACTGGATTTGTACGTAACGGGGTTAACAATATTGAGGGGGATCATGAATGAGTTCCATATCGGCTTGTATAAACAGACACATTTTTCGTCCTAACATTTTCCTAACTTAGAATCAATTGAGATCCACATTCTCAACGGTTAGGAAATTTTTGATCGGGGGAGAGATGTGACTTCAATATGAAAATCTATAGAAATGAGATCTTTTTTAGTACGAGCAATTAATATCTCATCCCATATGTTCTGAAACTCTTTGAATACTCGATGCACATACGTTAAGGGTGGAGCAAATGGTGTATTGAATTCAATTGTGGAAATACCAAAATACCGTGACCTTGGTAATTACTTTATCGGAAGTTATAAGGATGGTAAAGGTTAGGAATTTGCGAGTTCCCGACGATCCGCGCATCGCCGGTGAGGTAAGATCTACCAGGGACAATCCACTAGTTAGTGTAGAAGTCCTTAGGTATGACTACAAAAGGAGAAATGTGAGAATAAGGGAATAGTGGCGAAAAAAAAAAAAAAACCCGTGAGATGGAGCTAGTACTGGAACATACCCAACAAGTACTAGTAATGAAGTCTCGATATTAAGGCACTGAAGGGATTTTATTTTGAACAGAATGGAAAAAGAAATGTTAAGGATAAATGGGTGTAAAGAAAGCACCCTCCTTAAACATAGGCAGAAACTGGTCAATTCATATCTGTCAAATCAACACGGTTCATTCTGACATTGAAGACAAGTCGTCATGACGTAGATGATATGCTGGGCGGCGGCATCCCTCCCATAGCACTCAGAAACCTCTTAAAAGATTTAGCTATTTCAATCTACAGAACACGTAACACGTAATCTGCCTGACTTTCTTCACTCCAGGATAGTCGTAATTGAAAAGGTGAGTTAAGCAGTCTAGCTCTATGCATCCGGCTCACTAAACGATCAAAATGCACTGATTGATGTCTAGAGTCCTTAAGATCATCATTTAATCTTAGGTTGGGACATCTATTCAAATGTACTTGTTCTTCACACACGGATAGTTAAAACAAGGTGAGATATCATACTCAGATGACCTACGCATTCATCCGTTGGATGTTAGCCAGAACAACCGAGTGATACTTATGTATTCACAGCTTGTGTGAAGGATTGTAACAATCCTGTGCTGAGCCAACATCAAACAGCAGCTCATGGATAGTGACTGTGAGATCCTAAATGGAGGTCAAACTTTGTGACACTGTGGAGCATCGAGCTGCGATCGGAGTACCAAACTTGAGTATTTAGTTGACGATGAACTATTTTGATAAAATCATAACACTCTGCGATGTTGTCACAAAAATCAATTGCTATGAAGTTGGACACTTGATTGATATCAAATCAATTTTCCTCTGTCAATCGTATAGAATAGGGGGAACTAACTCGATTCACTCCTTGTCATCTGTCTGCTTTGTGGATACGTGATGGCTCGACTACGAGACGGCAGACAAGTACGGGCGATTTGATGTTTATATATTGAAGATCTAACTCTTCAAGGAAGGCAAATCCTGTCAAGGAGAAGTCACTTAAAATTGAATCTACTGAACACATTCTGTGAGCGCTTACGGATTCCCTGAAGTTACTCCGCATCAAAACACGGGTGCGAAATGACAAAGCCTATATTCGCCCCTCACTTTATTGCTAACTGTTTTAGTGTAGGTACAGCATAAAGAATGGATTGGTGTCACCTGTTCCAGAGCAGAGTCAAGTTTCTTGCCACATTGCTTATACTCAAGACTCAGGACTTACAACATCCAAGAGTGAGATTACCTAAATCTTCGCGTTAACTCTATGATACAACTTTTCATCAGCATGTTAGAAGTGATGAAGTTATAAATTAATGAAGTAATAATGAATCATAAAGTCTAGTGCTTTCAAGATTGCAACAAGTATGATAGCAATTCGGCCCAAAAGTGATCACGCGAATAAGATGATGATTAGAGATTTACTTCGGCTGATGATCTCAAGAAAGCTCAAGATCATATTCAAAGATAAGCCTAAAGGAAAAAAGCTCGAGCTTAAAGTCGAAAGATCACTACTCATAATGTACAAAGAGATCAATGAATGAAGAATCAAAGATTACGAGCTGAAGTCAAAAGTCCAAGACATATAATGCTAGGATTTAAATTATATTTTCTGGGGTGACCTCCCTTAGGGGGAGATTGTTAAGATCATGAAAAAGACTCGGTCACCCCGTGTTATGTCTAGCATAGGTTAGCTCGTAGTCGTAATATTTATCATTTATTTACCGTATGACTTATGGCATTAGGCCGGGTCTCTACCCACATGTTAGCCCACTCCATAGCCCACTTAGGGCACTAATAACTCATGTATTTAAACCTCTTCTTAGCAATGGAGAGGGGTTGGATGTTCATTGTATAACAAACACACACTAAGTGATTTTCTCTCACTAGAACTTCCCATTTTCTCTCTCTAGAATCGGCCAACCATCATTCCTAGGCTTGTGTTATGATATCCAATATCCTACAGGCTTATTGTGGCTTAAGTTTGTTTTCTTTTCATTCGAGTTGTTGTGCTTAACTCTCATTTTTTTTGCTTATTTGAACACACTCAAATCTTTCTTGCATACAAAAATGTTGGATAACATCATAAATATTTTGGGCTTTCTATTCAAAATTTTCATTATGGGCTTATTATTTAAATCAGGGTGCATTTTGGTTTGTCAAGAAATATGAGACCACGTTTTTTTTCTTCTTAACAAACGTTTCTTTTTTTTGTTTTCCTTCTTTTATAAGCTTCATTTCTACAAAAAGTCAAGCAGCTTATTGTGTACCATTTTCATGGCTTATTTTTATGGTGGAAAGAGCTTATTTTCAAGCTTATTTACGAAGTTTTTTTCTGGGTTACTTTGTTTTGTTTCCACACGGTTTGAACGAGACAAGGACGGAAAGAAGAAAAGGACGATAGTACACCAAATAACTTCATCAACCGAACAACTTGTGAACGGAACAACCTGTGAACCGAACAACTTCATGAACCGAACAACTTGTGAACCGAAAAACTTGTGAACCAAACAACTTGTGAACCGAACAACTAAGAAGATAGTGTGAACCGAACAACTAAGTAATTTTCGAGTTTTTCGGTTTTGAGTGTCATATAACTACGGGACTTCTTTCATATACCATTACGATCGTGAACTCGTTTCGATCATCGTGGTATATTCACATGTTATCGACGATCACCTTGCAAAGAAAGAACTAAAATACAATCATTGCATTTTACAAATTACAAAAACGTAGAAGATATAGTTTGGAGGGAATTTGGTGCATTAATTAATAAGAATTGGAATATGGCACATGCAGTCCCTGGATGGTTATTACAATTACACCATTAGTCATTTCTTTGTTTATTAACCCTTCAAGTTGAAACAAGTTTACACCGTTAGTCCTTAATTGCTACAAAACAGCCCATTACTCATCCAAAGTGAACCATTATTGCACCGTTAGTCCCCACATTCATAATTAACAACTGTTAATCATTCAAAGCCTAAAAACAACACAACAAACATGATACATAACACTAAAAACGATCCTAATAAGATTCACTAAAACGTTAAAATGGCTAAAGATTCAGATTATGATGACAAGTGATCACGAAGTTGATTTGGTATCCCTCATTTGAGATTGAAGTGGTTTCTCAAAGGCGTCTACTTATTTCATCATCGAGACTTCCTTCTACTTTCTACCCCTTTTCTTCAAACCCAATCTATCGATTGATGACTTGCTTGAACGTATAAAGCTTATGATTAAGACTTGGATTATCTAGTTATTTCCTGATGTAAGGAGTTACATTGTAGTGCTCACGGGTTATAGCTATCACTTAAAGGAGTTACATTGTAGTACTCAGTGTCACACACAGATGTCGATGTGGATAATTTCAAGAGGTGTTGTAATTCTTATACTTTTCTGGTTGAGTATAGAGTACTTATAGATTTAATCTTGCACTGTTCTTCAATCAACAACAATGCAAGATTAAGTAACAAATTTAGGGGATTTTACTTTATTTTTAAGTTTGGTATATCGGGTTTACTTAAACAAGTGGTCACAACAATAGCCGATAGAATACGAGGTTGGTAAGTTAGCCAAATAGTTTAAAGGTTGAGATGTAATCAATAGTTCTCACGGGATAATTGAAGCTACAGAACGTCAATGGTACTTCACAGTCTAAGCAAAATCCTTCAAAGTTCTTCAATGTCTTTCATAACTTTTCAAGATTGTTGCTTATGACAAGAACTTCTCATGAATATGGTCGTACACGTCAATGATGCTTCCGAGAGTTCAAAACCATCATGGGGGAAAACGTGTACTTTGACACTTTGATACTTTGATGTAATCAGGTCAACTTCCAAGGGGAAGTAGTGTATACTACTTTTACTTAGTATGGTTTATGAAGTATTCTGCATACGTGAGAAGAATTGTTGCTGATTCATTACATGTACCCCCGAACGAATAGTCACCAAGACCTAATGACAAGTAGCAGTAGTATTTGATGTGGTTTTCTACTTCTACAAAATTCTGCTATGCACGTTAATGACAAATAGAAGTTTTTTCTAGCTACATCAAAGTTTAAGAATCTGCTCAAGATAGGGGTGTTGGTTTGGGGGAAGCTGATTCAGAAACTTTGCCAAAAAGATGTCTAAGAAGAAAGCTTTTCAAGACATGCTACATGAATTGGGGGGAAGTTAATCCAACTCATGCATACTACAATGGTTCCTGTACAATTAAAGACCTGAAGATCCAAGCTGGAGTACAAGTTTCAAGACCAAGAGAACTCAGAAGACATCTTTAGCTTTGGAAGACTTTATTTGCGTTTTATTTATACTTGATAGGAACATTGTAAGTAATTCCGAATGTACACATATTGGGGGAAGATTGTTAGCCTTAAAATATATTGACATATCCAAAATTACACTAGTTATCATTAGGCAAGAACTACAAGGACTAGAACTGTTAAGTTAGAATAGTTTCCCTTGTCTTGACCTATAAATACTCCCTCCATACTTCCATGGAAGGGGTGAGGATTCATTTGTATCATTTCACCAAAGTGTGTGTGTATTCTTTCTCTCTCTAAAACACATATACATCTTTCCTTTTTCTCTCTCTAAATAAAATGGCTAAGTTCTTGTTTAATCCTCTCCGACCTCCAGATCGAGTTAGCTAGTGTTTATTATTATGTACATCTCGTGCACTAAAATGCAGAAGTACATGCTAAAAGGATATCATACCTTTTTGGCACATGTTACTACAAAGGAGACCGAAGACAATTCAGAGAAGAAGCTACTTGAGGACGTACCGATCGTTTGAGATTTTCCTGAAGTATTTCCTGAGGAGTTGTCGGGTCTTCCTCTGACTCGACAAGTGGAATTCTAAATCGATTTGATACCTGGTGTTGCACCTGTAGCATAGGCACCTTATCGATTAGCCCCATCCGAAATGATAGAATTGTCAAACCAACTAAAGGAACTATCCGACAAAGGCTTTATAAGGCCTAGTTTCTCACCTTGGGGAGCTTCGGTCTTGTTTGTCAAAAAGAAGGATGGATCATTTTGAATGTGCGTCAACTACCGAGAACTTAACAAGCTGACAGTGAAGAATCATTATCCACTCCCAAGGATCGACAATTTATTTGATCAACTACAAGGATCCAACGTTTATTCTAAGATAGACTTGCGATCAGGTGTTAGGATTAAAATACTTCTTAATGATCTTAGAGTTAGTGCTGCTCAGTTAATGCTGCTGGTGTATAAGTTACTACTGCTCAAAGATTAAGACTGCTGAAAGAGTTTCTATTGTCAGAGAAATGATAAAGAGAGAAGAAAGGATAAAGATTGTTTAGAGATTAAGATTACTTACGTGAATAGAATAGATCATAGAGAATATTCTAAGTCTTAGGAATATATTGTAAATCGACTAGGACTCCTTGGTGTATAAAAGGTGGTCCTAGGGTATAGAGTTTAATATAGATATATGTGTGTTTTATGATTTGATAAGTGTTATTCATAGATTTAAGGTTTTGTAACCCTAATACTAGGAGAGTATTCGTATTATTCTTAATAATATTGGTGCTTTTTTTGTTTGTTGAATTATGATCTTGTGTTACTGTTTCATTAAGAATTCTTCTAATATTAAAGATTAGATTCCGTATAATCTTTAATACACTTAACAAAGTTTCTACTATAGTTGTGTTAGATTTGTCTAATATAACTAAGCCTTAAACAAGCTTAAGGAATTTGATCTATTGAAGTGGGATCCAACAAGAGGTATCCTACAACTGGGACAAAAAAAGGTATCAGAGCTTGTTGCTTTGAGAAACTTTGCTAGAAGATACGGATCAAGACTCTGCACATATGGGGGCTACATTTAAAGTTCCCATGCTTAAACCAGGTGAGTTTGAGTTACAGAGGATGGGAATTAAACAATACATCCAGATGATAGACTATGCACTATGGGAAGTCATAGAGAATAGAAACACTGCACCAAAAACAACAGTTGTGGAGGGTGTTGAGAAAGTAATGCCTCCTACAACTGCTGAAGAGAAGGCTCAGAAAAGATTAGAGGTGAAAGCTAGAAGTACTTTAATGATGGGCATTCATAATGAACATCAACTAAAGTTTAACTCAATTAAAGATGCTAAGCTATTGATGGAAGCTGTAGAAAAGAGATTTGGTGGAAATGCAGCTATGAAGAAGCCCTAGAGGAATGTTTTAAAGCAGCAATATGAAAACTTTACTGCTCCAAGCTCAGAGATGCTTGATCAAACTTTTAATAGGCTTCAAAAGCTTGTGAGTCAGTTGGAGCTTTTGGGAGAAACGATTTCACAAGAAGATGTGAACCAGAAGCTATTAAGAAGTTTGTCACCTGAGTGGAACACACATGTTGTTGTGTGGAGGAATAAAACTGATTTGGATACAATGAGCATGGATGATCTCTACAACAACCTTAAGGTGTATGAACCAGAAGTCAAAGGGATGTCTAGCTCAAGTTCAAGCACACAGAACATGGCTTTTGTGTCCTCTTCAAATAACAACAATAGCAGCACTAATGGAGCAGTTAGTACTGCTCAAGCAGTTAATACTGCTAATGGAGTTTCTGCTGCTAATACTCAAGTTAATGCTTCTAATATTGACAACTTGAGTGATGCTGTTATTTGTGCATTCCTTGCTAGTCAACCAAATAATCCTCAACTTGCACATGAGGACTTGCAACAAATCCATCCAGATGATTTGGAAGAGATGGATTTGAGATGGCAAATGGCTATGTTGACTATGAGGGCTAGAAGGTTTTTGAAGAATACAGGTAGGAAGCTTACTATCAATGGCAATGAGTCTGTTGGCTTTGATAAGTCCAAAGTGGAGTGCTACAACTGCCACAAGAAGGGACATTTTGCTAAAGAATGCAGAGCTCCAAGAAATCAAGACTACAAGAACAAGGAAAGCACAAGAAGGACTGTGCCTGTGGAAACATCCACTTCCACAGCTTTGGTGTCATGTGATGGTCTTGGTGGGTATGACTGGAGTGATCAGGCAGAGGAAGGACCTAATTATGCACTCATGGCTTACTCATCTTCAAGTTCTGACTCAGAGGTATCTAACAATTCAAATTGTTCAAAATCTTGTTTGAAAACTGTTGAAACCCTTAAATCTCAATATGATCAACTACATAAAGATTTTAAGAAATCTGAGTTAATGGTTCTAGCTTATAAGTCAGGATTAGAGTCAGTAGAAGAGAAACTTGAAGTTTATAAGGCAAATGAGTCTATTTATTCACAAGATATAAAGGTCTTAAAATTTGAAATTGAATGTAAAGATATAGCTATCAGAGAGCTCAGGAAGAAGCTAGAAATAGCTCAAAAAGAAAAAGATGGAATTCAATTTAATGTAGACAAATTTGAAAATGCATCTAAAAGCTTAAACAAACTCATAGAAAGTCAGATTGTTGACAACTGCAAGAAAGGCTTAGGCTATAATGCAGTTCCACCTCCCTACACAGGAAACTTCATGCCTCCAACACCTGACTTGTCTTTTACTGGTTTAGATGAGTTTGTTAATAAGCCTGTAGTTGAGAACAGAAAATCTGATGAAGAAGTATCTAAGGTAGTTAGGAAGTTTGATGATTCCCTAATTATTGAAGATTGGGTGTCAGATAATGAGGAAGAAGACATGTCTCAAACTAAAACTGAGAAGAAAATAGTTAAGCCTAGTATTGCTAAGATAGAGTTTGTCAAACCTAAGCAACAAGAGAAAACTGCTAGGAAAACTGTTAAACAAGTTGAGAAACATAGGCAAAACACTCACAGTCCAAGAGGCAATCAAAGAAATTGGAACAATATGATGCCTCAAAGACTAAGAAGCAATTTTGAGATGTTTAATAAGGCCTGTTATGTGTGTGGAAGCTTTGATCATTTGCAAGTTGATTGCAATTACCATTAAAAACAGTTTCAAAATCAAAGGATGGTAAAACCTGTTTGGAACAATGCTCAAAGGGTGAATCATCAAAACTTTGCTAGAAAAACTCACCCCTGTGCTAAAAAGAACATTGTTCCAAGAGCAGTACTAATGAAGTCTGGCTTAGTATCTATTAATACTGCTAGAAACAAAATATATCTCTCAAACAACCATTATCAGGTCTACAGCGCGAGTGCGAGTGAGAAGACAGTATAGTACAGCTCCATACTCAAAAACAACAGTGAATGCTGCTAGACCAATGTCATATCTTTCTAATAAGCATAAAACTACAAGCTAATAAGCCAGAAAACAATAAGCTAAGATCTATGCTAATTTTTTTGTTTTTATAGTTTTTTAAGACAAATAGAGAAAAACTAAGATCTATTCTATAAATCCTAAAAACAGATATTCAAATACACTTAATAAGCATGATAACACACAAATAAGCACTGATAAGCAATTAATAAGCAACAATAAGCAATTATGAAACTAGAAATTTAATACAAGAATGGAAATGAAAAACTTACAATAACCTTAGCTTAACAAAGGCAATATTAAGCTCAAATGAGCATCAACAGCTCTAGCTTATCCTTATGGATAAGCTAGTAAAGTCCTTGGAAGCTCATCCATGGCTAGCTTCCCTTCCATTAGCTTAAAAGTCCAATAATCCAAGGTAATTAGTCTGATTTTATAGTTTAAGTAGATTAAGTGAACAAATAGCTTAATCACAAGCTTATAGACTTGTGAGAGCTTGAATTAGCTTATTAGGGTGGCTTGTGAAACAGTAGCAAACATTTGAGCTTATGAGAGCTTATGAGTTAAAACATATGATTAAAACTAAACTGATGATTTCATTAACTTTCAAAACAGATTACAAAGCTTGAATAAAAGAAATTACAATTACTTTTAAAAGGAAAATTACATTTAACAAAAACTAAGCTCAATTCTACTACTACTCTAAAATGGGAAAAGAAGATGAACATATGTGTGTGAGTGAGGGCCTTTTATAGCCTGCTGCTGAACCTTCTAGCCCCTTGAATGCTTCCCACGTCCCTTCTAATCTCACCTCTTGAATTCCTTCAATGATTGGATCTCTAATTATGTTCGTTGGATCATATTTGTGCACATACGGATTGCCAACGTGGCAATCCGTGATGTGACCCCTGTGCTTCTTTTGAGAGTAGCCCGAGTATAAAAATCCACTCCTTGGTGTTTTCTCATGTCCAACATGGCATTCCCTTGTGGGATTGACCAATGAGGGTCTTTGATGACGTCTAACTCTGCCCATGTATAAATGATCCCATGAATTATCCTTTGTACCCTTTAATTGTGAAAAGCCCCATGATTTGACTGAGTGGTAATTTTGAGAAGATGGATGAATAGTAAAACAGACTTTCGCGCCCATTTTTAACTATAAGGGAAAACGGGAGGGGCGAGTTTAGGTAATGGCAATTTGGGTCCTTGTGGTTTTTGAAATATAAGTTAAGAAAAACTCAAGTATAATATATCTTTCATTTTTGGCACATTTGATCCCTGGAGTATATAAAAGAGGAATGGGCCTTAGGGTTTTAGGCCGGGTATGGGCTTTGGATCCGGGTGAGGTTTTAAGGTATAAAGGGCCCATTAAGACTTCAAGGACCATTTGTGTAATCTTTTGAAACTTAAGGGACTGAATTTGAAACTTTGGGATCTTTGTCTTCTAGTGTTGACTTTGACTGAGGGTTGACTTTTTGACTTTGGCTTCCGGCTCTTGCACACTCTTCCGTTCTCGTATCCGTGTCTGCCCGTTTTTGACGGTTTTCTTATGATATTTGTCTTATTCGTACCTGCACACACAAAACACAAAAACAAGCATATATTTGCCATTTTTAGTATGTTTTGGGTCATTTAGGGTCATTTTTGGTATAAACAGATATGTGTATTTTACACTTATCAAGGCTGATGAAGGTTTCTTTGTTGGATACTCTTTGAATAGTAAAGCCTTTAGACTATTCAATAGTAGAACATGGATAGTGGAAAAAAATTGCATATTAGGTTTAGTGAGAGTACACCTAATGTTGTAGGTAGTGGACCAGATTGGCTATTTGATATTGATGCACTAACAAGAACAATGAATTATGAGCCAATTGTTACAGGTACACAGTCTAATGGTTTTGCAGGTACAAAAGCAAGTGATAATGCAGGTCAAGCTAGAAAGGAGACAGAACCTGTCAAAAATTACATTTTGCTACCATTATGGCCTGCTGATCCACCATATTCCCAAGATCCAAAGAGTTCTCAAGATGATGGATCCAAACCTTCAAGTGATGATGGAAAGAAGGTTGATGAAGATTCAAGAAAAGATAGTGAAGGTATTGATCAAGAGAAGGAAGATAATGTTAACAGCACTAACAATGTTAATGCTGCTAGCACAAATGAAGTTAATGTTGTTGGTGGAAAAACAAGCATTGAACTTCCACTTGATCTAAATATGCCTGAATTGGAAGATTATAACATATTTGAAGATGATGAAGATGTTGGTGCAGAGGCTGACATGCACAATTTGGATACAACAATCCAAGTCAGTCCTATTCCAACTACAAGAATTCATAAAGATCATCCTCTTGATCAAGTGATTGGAGATTTGCAATCATCTACACAAACAAGAAGGATGTCAAAGAATTTGGAGGAACATGGATTTGTTAGTACTATTCAACAAAGAACAAACCATAAAGACCTTCAAAACTGCTTGTTTGCTTGCTTTTTATCATAGGAAGAACCCAAAAAGGTAATTCATGCATTGAAGGATCCAAGCTGGATAAAGGCTATGCAGGAAGAGCTTCTACAATTCAAGTTACAAGAAGTTTGGACTTTAGTGGATTTACCAAATGGAAAAAGGGCTATAGGCACTAAATGGGTTTTCAGGAATAAAAAGGATGAAAGGGGAATTGTGATAAGAAATAAAGCAAGATTGGTTGCTCAAGGGTACACACAAGAAGAAGGGATTGACTATGATGAAGTCTTTGCCCCTGTTGCAAGAATTGAAGCAATTAGGCTATTTTTAGCTTATGCTTCATTTAAAGACTTTGTGGTGTATCAACTGGATGTAAAAAGTGCTTTTCTTGGGAAGATTGAAGAAGAGGTGTAGGTATGTCAACCACCAAGATTTGAAGATCCAGACTTTCCTGATAGAGTATACAAGGTTGAAAAGGCACTGTATGAACTACATCAAGCCCCTAGAGCTTGGTATGAAACCTTGTCAACATATTTGTTGGACAATGAGTTTCAAAGAGGTAAAATTGATAAGACCTTATTCATCAAAAGATACAAAGGTGATATTTTGCTGGTCCAAGTGTATGTGGATGATATCATATTTGGTTCAACAAAGAAAAAGTTGTGCAATGCATTTGAGAAGTTGATGCATAAGAAATTTCAGATGAGTTCTATGGGAGAACTTACATTCTTCTTAGTATTACATGTGAAGCAGAAGAAGGATGGCATATTTATTAGTCAAGATAAATATGTTGATGAAATTTTAAAGAAATTTGGGTTTACAGAAGTCAAGACTGCAGGCACACCAATGGAAACTAAAAACCCTCTACTCAAGGATAAAGATGGTGAAGAAGTGGATGTTTATATGTATAGGTCAATGATTGGTTCATTGATGTATCTTACATCTTCAAGACCTGATATTATGTTTGCAGTGTGTGCCTGTGCTAAATACCAAGTCAATCCAAAGGTTTCACATCTTCATGCTGTAAAAAGAATTTTTAGGTACTTAAAAGGTCAACTAAAATTGGGCCTTTGGTATCCAAAAGATACTCCTTTTGATTTGGTAGCATACACTGATAGTGATTATGCTGGAGGAAGCTTGGATAGGAAGTCTACAACAAGAGGTTGTCAATTCATTGGATGTAGATTAATATCATGGCAGTGCAAGAAACAAATAGTGGTTGCAAATTCCACAATAGAAGCTGAATATGTAGTTGCTTCAAGTTGTTGTGGACAAGTGCTTTAGATTCAGAATCAACTACTTGATTATGAGTACAATTTTATGCATACCAAGATCTTTATTGATAATAACAGTATAATTTTCATAATTAAAAATCATGTTTTTCATTCAAAAACAAAGCATATAGAGATTAGACATCACTTTATTAGAGATTGCAATGAAAAGAAATTGATTCAAATGGTCAAAATCCATACTGACAAGAATGTTGCAGATTTGCTTACAAAAGCTTTTGATGTAAGTAGATTTCAATATTTGATTGCTAGTATTGGAATGCTAAATCCTTAAAGTCTTTTATCACTTTATGTTTTTGTAGAGTTTTGTACGAATTGGTACTGTTATTCATGTCATTAAAAGTTTCTGCTGCTAAGTATAAGTAGTGTTGCTAGTTATACTTAATACTGCTGAGTTTCTACTATTAGTTATACTTAATACTAATAAGTGTAATTAATACTGTGATAATTGTGAATTGCTATGGGTTGTTTTTTCTTGGTTTTTGGACTAACATTTCGCAGAAAAAGCAAAGAAAAGTGTTAGATTGATGATGGAAAAGCTGGTTATTAGAGAAAATAGATAGAGAGTTTTGGTGAGTAAAAGAATTAAGTGAGTTGTTGAGAATAAAAACAGAAAGAGAGCTGTGTGGAATAAAAAAAGACAGAGTGATTTGGTAAGTAAAAGAATTGAGAGAATTTGTGAGTTGAAAAACAGAAAGAGAGTTGAATATATTAAAAAAAGACAGAGTGTTTGGACCGGAATTGGAGTTAATGCTGGTAACTCAAAGTTAATGATGCTAGGCATAAACTTAATACTGCTGGTAAAAGTTAATGCTACTAGGCATAAACTTACTACTGCTGGTGAAAGTTAATGCTGTTAGGCATAACTTACTACTGCTGGGTTATTACTGCTGGTAAAAGTTAATGTTGTTAGGCTTAACTTACTACTGTTGGTGAAAGTTAATGCTGCTAGGCATAACTTACTACTGGCTGGGTTACTACTGCTGGGCGAAACTTAATGTTGTTGAGGGTATTTTTAATAAATACTTTGATTAAGAGTTTCATTCAATCATTTAATCGATTTCACTCTTTCAAATACTCTCTAATCATAAACCCTAACTTAATTTTATCATCCATCATCAAAACACAGCACAAATGGCGAATCTAAAGTTTGCTGATACTCATAACATGGTCGCATTTTTGTCTAAACCTGCAAAAAGTGAAGGGTTTAAATGAATTGTAGATTTTCTAAATGCAAACCTATAAGATATGCACTAACGATCAATCCCACTATATATACTTCGTGCATTGAACAATTCTGGGCTACTGTCAAGGCAAAAACTGTCAATGGGGAAGTATAGTTATAAGCCCTAGTGGATGGGAAGAAGATAATCATAACTGAATCAACTGTGAGAAGAGATCTTCAACTAGAAGATGCTGAGGGTGTTGATTGTCTACCTAATGCTACCATCTTTGAATAACTTGCATTAATAGGGTATGAGCAGGTTTCACAAAAACTCACTTTTTATAAGGCATTCTTTTCCCAACAATAGAAATTCCTCATTTATACGATTTTACAATGTCTAAGTTCTAAGACTACTGCATAGAATGAGTTTAGTAGTACTATGGCATCTGCCATTATCTGTTTAGCTACAAACCAGAAGTTCAACTTTTCAAAATACATTTTTGAAAGTATAGTGAAAAACTTAGATAATGTGGGTAAAATTTTGATGTATCCAAGGTTTATACAAGTCTTTTTGGATAAACAACTTGAAGGGATGCCTACTCACAACAGAATATATATTGCACCCTCTCACACTATGAAGATATTTGGGAATATGAGAAGGTTAGGGAAAGGTTTTTCTGGAAGGGAAATACCATTATTTCCAACAATGGTGGTGCAAAATCAAGCTGAAATGGGTGAAGGTTCAGCAATGCCCACTGATCCCCATCACACACCTACTTTTATTCAACCATCAACATCTCAACCTCAAAAGAAACAAAAACCTAGGAAGCCTAAGAGAAAGGATACTCAGATACCTCAGTCTAGTGGTCCTACTGAACATGTAGCAGATGCTGCTGTCTATAAGGAGTTGGATGATAGTTTGGTGAGGGCTGCCACTACTGCTTCTAGCTTAGAAGCAGAGCAGGATAGTGGTAACAAAGATAAGACCCAATCCAAGGCAACACTTAATGAACCAAGTTCCCCAGGAACTAGTTCAGGTAGTGGTCCCAAGCGCTAAGAAACCATAGGGGATACAATTGCTCAAACTAGGTTTGAGAATGTATCTAAACTTTCTAATGATCCACTGCTCGCAAGAGGTAACACACTTCGAAGTGGCGAGGATAGTCTGAAACTTAAGGAATTGATGGAATTATGTACCAATTTACAAACAAGGGTTCTTGATTTGGAGAAGACAAAGACCACACAAGCTGAAGATATTATCAATTTAAAGAGGAGGGTCAAGAAGCTTGAACATAAAAAGAGGTCAAGAACTCATAGGCTTAAAAGGTTATACAAAGTTGGTCTTACAGCTAAGGTAGAATCCTTTGGAGATGAAGAAAGTTTAGGTGAGGATACGTCCAAACAGGGGAGGATAAATGCTATTGTTGCTGATGAAGACATTACCCTAGTTAATGATCAAGATGATGCTGATATGTTTACTGTGAACACTTTGACTGGTGATGAGGTGTTAGCAGAATAAGAAGTTGTTGCTAAAGATGTGAATTTGACTGTTGATGAAGTTACTTTAGCTCAAGCAATTGTTGCTTTGAAAAGTGTAAAACCAAAGGTAAAAGCCAATGTTGTAGAAGAGCCAAGTGTACCAGTTAGTGCTGCCAGTACAAAGGTTAGTGCTGCTACAACTACAACAACCGCTACAATTCCGTCTCCAAGGAAATGAATTGTCATTACTGAGCTGGGTACATCTACGACAACAACAACAATTTCTTCACAACCATCACAGGAAAATGTTCAGGACAAAGGTAAAGGAATATTGGTAGAAGAACCTGTGAAGCCAAAGAAGAAAGATCTAATCAGGCTTGATGAAGAAATTGCTTCAAAGTTACAAGCTGAGTTTTGTTAGGAATTTTGTATAACAGATTTAATTCTGTTAGTATTGTAGTTAATTCTGCTAGTGTAATAGTTAGTACTGGTAGAAGGTTTATCATAGTTAGTACTGGCAGTATTAAATAGTTAATACTGTTTGTGTAATAGTTAAGTCTGCTTACGCAGAAATTAGTTAGAGTTAAAGATATGCATGAGATATCTTAGGAAAAGATATGCATTATCTTTATACGCGTTTTGTAAAGCCCATTAGGGTTTCCTTAGTCTATAAAAGGAACCAGAGGCATAGTTAGTAGATATAGTTCTACAGAAGATCATAAAGATCGAATAGCAAATCATAGTTTGTAATATGTAACTTAGGCATATTCAAAGTTCAATATAAAAGTGTTTTGATTATATTCTTCTTTACATTGTTGATGGAAGAAAATTCAAAGAAAGCTGAAGCAGAGATAGCATAAGACAGCAGTTCAAAAAGAGTAGGAAAAGAGTTGGAACAAGAAAGCTCTAAGAAGCATAAAGTGGAAGAAGACAAAGAGTCTGAAGAGCTTAATCAATGTTTGGAAATAATTCCAGATGATGGAGATGATGTAACTATTGATGCTACACCTTTATCTATCAAATCTCCAACCATTGTTGAGTAGAAGATCTACAAAGAAGGAAAGAAAGGCTATTTCTAAATTATCAGAGCAGATGGTAAGACTCAGATGTATTTAACTTTTGGAAAGATGGTTAAAAACTATGACAGAGAAAACTTGGAAGTTCTTTGGAGTATAGTCATAGCTAGATTTAAGAAGACAGAGCTAGTGAATTACATGGATAATTTGTTTACTTCATAATTTAAAGACCATGTTTATTGATAATCATGTGGAGTAATGTATGGTAGAATCAACAAGGTTTAGTTAAAGTGTTGAACTAGAAGCTTTATGATTCTTGTGGAGTTTATTATGTAAAAATGCAGTCCATGCTATTTTATTTGTTGGTTGAGAAGATCTATCCACTTACAAATCACACACTACATCAAATGTTCAATGATGTGAAGCTTCAAGTTGATTATGAGTGTGAAATGGCATTTGAGCTTCGTAGATTGGTCAAGAAACATCTTAAGGAAGGCTATGTACCTGAATGAAGTGTTTGGAAGCATCCTCTTGATGATTAATGAAGCTTTCAATGATGAAAATTGAGATTTTGAAGAAGAATATCAAGTTTAGGGAAGGATTGTTGGGATTAAAAGCCTTCTTAAAGTTGCTGCTGCTAAGGTTTGTGTTACTGCTGCTAAGCTAAAGTTAGTGTTGTTCATTAACTTTAATGAAAAATATACATGTAGATAGGAGCCAGTTAAAGTTGTACTACTTAGTCAGTTACTTATAGTTAGTTTATTTAGTACTGCTAGTATAAAGTAAGTACTTCTAGTATAACGTTAGTACTGCTGGTGAAGATTAAAGAAAATATTCTATGTAGTTACTACTGTTTATACACAGTTAATGCTGCTGGTGTATAAGTTACTACTGTTGGTGTTAAAAGTTAATGTTGCTAAACTACTCAAAGATTAAGACTGTTGAAAGAGATTCTATTGTTAGAGAAAGGATAAAGACAGAAGAAATGATAAAGATTATTTGGAGATCAAGATTACTTACGTGATAAGTATTAGTTATTTATATAATAGATCATAGAGAATATTCTAAGTCTTAAGAATATATTGTAAATAGACTAGGACTCCTTGGTGTATAAAAGGAGGTCATAAGGTATAGAGTTTGATATAAGGTTTTGTGTGTTTTACGATTTGATAAGTGTTGTTCACAGCTTCAAGGTTTTGTAACTCTAATACTATTGAGAGTGTTCGTATTAATATATTAAAGCTATTGTGTTTACTTGTGTGTTACTGTTTCATTAAGAATTCTTCTTATTGATTAAAGCTTAGATTCCTCATAATCTTTAATATATTCAACAAACTTTCTACTATATTTGTTTTGGATTTATCTAGCATAACTAAACCTTAACAAGCATAAGGAATTAAAGATCTATTGAAGCGGGATCAATAGGAAGTACCTTTGGTTGATGGTGTTTTTGAAGGTGCATTAAGAGCACTAGGGGATGAGAGTTGATGTTTAGGTGATAGGGTTTTAGTGTCATCATGGGTTTAGTCCACAAATAATTGTTTTGGTGGAATGATGTAGATTTTTGGTCTTTTAGAAGCTTTAGAAATGGAGGCTCTAGTGGATGACATGATGTTTTATGGTGGTTGATAGAGAATGAAGAAGATGATGAAATGGTGGTGATCATTTGGAGGGAATTTATTGGATGAGAAAGGTTTAGAAATGGAATGGATTTGAATTGGTTTAAGAATTTCCAAAATATGTTCGAGTTTTCTGGGTAAAGATAGCTAAAGCTAGATAAAAGAGAGTCAAAAACCAAAAAGAAATAGTAAAATCTGTGAATCAGATGGCCGGTCCCTTAATTAATGGCCGACCCCCTTATCTTTAAGGGGACCGCCCTTATAATTTAAGGGGGCCGCCCATCTGGTGTTTTTCAGACGACAAAAAATTTGATTTTTTGCAAAATTTGTGAGAAAGGTTCTGTTTTGGTGGTCAATTTGCAGCAAGTCCTATGTAAATATATGCATGAAATCAAGTATATCATGTATGTTTGCAACAAATAAAATAAGAATGCATAATTATAAGAGCACACTAATAATTCATAGAGATTAAAGGTCCTAAGTAAGCTAAACAAGTTCAACTTCATCCAACTAAGTCGGGTTGTCATCACACAATTAATTAAACATAAACATAAGTTCACATAAAGTCCTAAACAGATTATTCTACTAAGTTAATCATCCTTCAACGTCTTCATGTCTTTTTTCTCTCGAAGACTCCTCGTAATGCCTTGCCAAACGATTTGAATCCACCTCTAAGTTTCTTATGCATTTGTTGTGTTTGATAGAGCAAGTCGGTTTGACGCTCGAAGAGAAGATCATTATTTTGTTCAGAAGAAGTGGGAATTTCGTATGGTTAGTAATCGAGAGGTCCGAGAGAGTTTAGGTAAGTAGTAGGAGATGGGGTACTAGCACGAGAAGCACCATCATCCTCATCATCATTTCCTTGGTGAGATGAGATCCATGGTTATGATGGGTGGAGGTTGATGAGACAGAGTGACATGCTTTTCCATGATAACTTTGAGGTCGACGAGCTTGTCTTAGAGCAAGTGGACGCATGACTCGTTCAATGACATCATAGATGCGGTTGTCAAGATGAGGGTAGTGTTCCATGCCATGTCGAAAGAGACGTGTCAAGAACATACCATAAGGAAGATGGGCTTTAGGAGTTGCTCGTGCACTTTCAATTATTTTGACAAAGAAATAGGCAAGATTATATTATTGCTCGACAGGATTTACAATTTAATATAGAGCAAGCAAGTGGGAGTGGTTCCCGATGTCTTTCCTATATCGAACACATATTCATTAATGAGTTCATTCCATCTTTTCAAGTCTTGTCTAAGTTCTTTGGTTAGAACTTGATTTGGTGAAAGAATGATGTTTTTGGGTTTGATTTTGCGGTTAGGGCCAACATGTTGAAATTGAAGAAATTGATGAATTTCTTCAGGAGCAGGAAGGTCGATATGATATGGTCCTTCGGTTTCTTGGGAGTATGCAAGAGAACCAAGATCCTATTTGTTTGTGAATACGGCTTGGATATTGAATGGAATTCTAAGGATTTGACCGAATTCTTGAAGGGAAAGAGTGATGAATTTGTTTTGAATCATGAAGGAGATAAGAATGACGCCAGAGTCATCTCTTTGAAGAGTGACTTGACTATAAAAATCTAGAATGAAATGAGGGACAAATTGCTCATTAATTTCGTAGAGACAGTTGAGACGAATGTTAGAAAAACAACGATCGATGTGATCAAATGTGTAGTAAAGTTGATCAACAACTCTACCCACACGAATACATCGATCTTCGATAGGTTTGTAGAAGTGTGCGATAGAAGGAGAGATACCGGGTGTTTGGGATACTTTGGGAATGTAAGAACGGGTAAGAGTGGTATCACCAACGGTTGCTCGAGGCATGTTTGTCACCAAAACAAGACAACAATGAAGTAAATTATTAAAAGAATACGAAAATAAAAAATGATGTTTTGAAAAAACAACAATGTGGGACCAGGATTACTTCGACTTTAAAAATAAAAACCTAAGAATGAATCCATATGTTCCTTAATTTATTTTTCACTTAATATAGGGTGTCGAAGAATATATATTAGTTATATATTTCAACATCTAGGAAATGACCCAAACACTCCCTTATCAATAAAAGACTTGACTAAAATTGTCAAAAGATATACGTTAAGCTGTATATCTTGTTGACAACTATTAGTTCATCACGTATGACTTGACATAAGTAAAATGGTGTTTGTTTTGACTCAACACTATGTTTTAAAACGTTAAACCAAACGCCCCTTTATTTTATACTTTTCACAAAATGTATCAATATATATATATATATATATATATATATATATATATATATATGAGGAAGGTTAAAATAAAAAGACAAATATTCGTGAGAAGGATAAAAAGAAAACTTTTTTTAAAAAAGTTCTCAAAAAATTCCAAAAAAATTCCATTAAATCAGGTATGTTGGTGCATAAAACTTTTGTAAAAAAAGTTTTTCTAATTTTGAGTTTTTATACGTTTTTTTAATGCGCAAAAAAAGAAATTTTGATGCACAAAAAAATTTTGATGCACAAATTTTTCGACTTGTTATAGTTTGATGCGCAATAAAATTTTGATGCAAAAAGTTAAAAGAAGTTGGGTACAAAAACGAATTTTTGATGCACAAAAAACCGATTTAATGCACAAACGTTTTTTTAATAAATTTTTTTCGGCAAAACTATCCACTTTTAGAAAAACTTCCTTTACAACTTTTTCATGCACCAACATACACGATCTTGTGGAATTTTTTCAGAATTTTTTGAGAACTTTTTAAAAAAAATAAATCTTTTTATCCTTCTCACGAATATTTGTCTTTTTATTTGATCTTTATCCATATATATATATATATATATATACATATATATATATATATATGAATTATATATCTTGATGACTTATAAAAGTTAGTTATGCGTTTATACAAGTGACAAAAATATAGTGATGGTCATTTTGACTCTAAAAATCAATCCTAAGAAACAAACCAAACACCCCTTTATTTTTATAAAACTTTGTCCATTGATTCGAAAAATATGCCTTTAGGAATGTATGTTTCGAAAGACAATGTATAATCGTTTAACGTGTTTTTGGCATGAATCAACAATGTATAGAATTTTTGTTTTAAAATTTCCAAATTTTTTTTCGAAAAAGAATGTATATAAATTTTCGAAACCCCAAAAAATTACTGACTTAATCCTATTGACAATTTTGAAATCCTATGACTATGGGAATCATTATAGTTATGGATTTCCTATACTTAATCATAAAAGCATACATAAAAAATATAAAAATTATGAAAAATACCCAATTTTGATGAGAGCAAAAATGGATGAAATTGAATGCAAAGTGTAGGAAATCTTTACATTAGAGGTTTGTTATTCTTGATATTGGTGTTTGCCCCTTACGAGATTGGATGATTATTTGAGTTTGAAACGTTTGATTTTTGTGGTTTTGGAGTGTGTGTGTTCATCAAACAGTAGCAGAGAGAGAGAGGGAAAGATGAAAATGGGTATTTGGTAAATGTGGTTTTGCAAAGTAAAAAAAAAAAAAAAAAAAAAAATTGGGCTGTTTTGTGATTTTAATGGTCGGTCCCACTAAATATAGGGGGACCGCCATATTAAATTGGCCGGCTCCCCTTATTTTAAGGTGGTCCGCCTTTATGAGAATTTTTTTTTTGATTTTGACTAGTTTTGTAAATGTATAATTATCAAAATATGTCGGGAGCTACTAGCAATATTATTTTAGATAATCTAGTCGTTGAAATAATAAAGTTGAAAGCGAGAGAAAAATGCTTGACATTTTTTAATTAACTTTTCGTTAAGTTAAGTAAACTAATTAATTTTCCAATGAAATAATTAAGTTGTTAAGATTCTTGAATCTAGAGATGGTTTAGTGATGATTTAACAAAATTTAAATTGATTTTAATTAACCTTTTGTTAATTAAAAATACTTTGATTACTTCGGATGAAATAATCAAGTTGTCAAGTCGAGAGAAGATTTGACAAGGATTTAGTGCCGTTTTCAATCAACTTTTTGTCAATTGAATAGATTAATTACTTCGGATGAAATAATTCATTGTCACGATTTAGAGTATTTGAGAGATGATAAATATGTGACGATAGAATGATAGAATGAAGTTAAAGCTTGATGAGAGGATTTCGATAGACGTAGTTTATTTTAGACGTGTAGACGAGGCGGACGACGTAGTCGAAGGGAGTTTGTTTCATCTATAGTGTTTTGATGTCATGCCTTTCCGGCGTAAGATGTAAAACTAATCCTCCTTCTATGTTAATAATTACCCTCTAACTCACTTTTCTTCATCTACGTGAGTTCGCTACTAGTGGACATAGAAGATTTCCATTTTATAGTGGTACGTAGAGAATCCTAATTCAACTACGTGAGAGAAGAGTTGATAATAAACAAAATCTCTTAATTCTAAAAACCAACAAATGACATTTTAGTAAACTACACAATTTCATTAAGCTTAAATTATAATCTACTAGCTAAAACTTATTTGTTTATCATATACTATATGTAGCATAATAATATATAGTCATTTATCATTTACCACATAATCTAAATTCTAAGATGTTTGGAAAGAAGACATACTGTCACACCCCACCAAGGCGGAACCGCGAGATGTAACATATTAATAAACATCACACAAGCTAATAGATAAAACACCATACATGATTTAGATAAAAGAAAAATATCCGAATTACAACAATACCAAATACAAGTTTAAAGAGTACAAAAGTCAACAAATGTTATTTTTTCTTCCAAACATGGATCACCCAAAAGACAATAACTTGGAAGAAAGTAGACATCTTAAACATGTCCAAGAGCAAGTACATTAAATTTCCACCTTAGGAATGTCACCAGAAAAGCATGATAAAAATGGTCAACTATTGAAATAGTTTATGAGTTCTCAAGTTTATGTACACCAAATATAGTTTTATGAAAGAGTTAATGTCCGATAAAAGTTTGCCAACTCAATGGCAAATTATCAAAAACAATTGTCCACATCGAAATCAATTTCCAAACAAGTTGAGAGTCCAAAACAAATCAAGTTTTCAAAACATAGTACAAAAATCAATTCAACATGTATGTATGCTATAGTATTCATGCGAGGCACTACTTAAACGTATTCAGCCTAACCGTTTCAAACATCCAATCAAGTTCCAGTTGTATAGTGTGGCACAAACACTTAGTACTATGCACCCTTGTGCGGGGAGTGAAGAGGGGCTAATCTTCTAATAGCGCTATCCATAATAACTAACGTCTCAATCCCGTTGAGGGGGAAAATGAGTTAAAAGTAGTGGCGGGTTCCAAGCATACAACAAAATACATATTAAGTTCAAGGTTCCAAGTTCAACACATTTCCAAAGTTCAACAAGTTCAAATCAAGTTCCATATGTTCAAAACAAGTTCAAGTTCAAATGTGCTCATAAGATTCATTACATCAAATTATGAGTATAAAAACGACACATCATGCTTTCCACCTCCAAACATTTAAAAACATGTAAGAAGAAGGGGATGTGAGAAACTCACCAAAATGGAGATACCAAGATGAAAGAAACAAAGAAAAGCGGCGATGACAAATCTCAACCGCGACCTATTAATAATAATAATATATTATTAATATTTAATTATGTAAAATATGCAACCCATTGTAATTACGTTATATGCATGTCAATTCGTACATTAGGAATCCATGAGACTACACTCCGCTTTTTATTCCCATTGGTTATCCATTTTCTGAAAATTGTGTCGCTTTACTAGCAACTAGTTATCGCTTAACGACTTGCCAACAACCTCAACACTTGCTTATACTCCATCTCCAGGTTCCTATGTATATTGACTTACTACTATGTTTTGCCCAAAGATTCTAAGCAAGTTTTACCTTTCGTAAATACTAGCACACTATAACTAGTTTAAAATAGGCCTGCAGAAAGTTATCAAAAGTTTGGAAACAGCAGGCACCCTTAAGAATTTTATAAAAATATGAAAAACATACAGGAGGTCACACACATCATGTAAAATCTCCAGTTTAAATTTCGTCCAAAAATATTAAGTTTTGACCCGCCTGCAAACAACATCTTTACAAACGAAATTCTGGACAGCCAACACAGTTTTAGAACTTAATCTTGTACAAAGGTTTTGACTAACTTTTACACCATCAAAATCGACGAGGCCTAGTTCGTTGGAAAGTAGACTCGAAGTAGATAAATTTAGGGTCCTGAAAACCTAGAAAAGCTTTTGAAACAACCTCATTATGACATCCGAAAGTTGACCCAAATTCGGATATGAAAACTGCCATTTTCTGAAATTTGCCGGAACGGTTTCCTAATTAAAATCCCCCGTAACTTTCTTGTTTTTAAGAGTTAGAAGCTCTAATTTATACCAAAACGATCATTAGAACGACCTATACAATTCTAATCACTAAAATCCCAGATTACATTATGCTAAACCCGCTGATTTTTAGCCCAAACTTTCTGCCCTAATTAAGGGTTATAAAACTCTTTAAACCCATCACTATTTTGCACAAATTTTACATCCCACAATCTCAAACTAACAAACACTTTACCCTAAACCTATTTAACCATCCACATCACAACAACCTCACAAACATCACATGCATCCTAATCAATGGATTCCTAATTTCATAAAAAAGACATGCATGTACATAATTTTTTTATAAGATTTTGAAAACTAAATAAAAAAGGAAGAAAAGTAGCTTACAATGTAATCACAATAGAAGATAAATCAAAAACTATAAACCCTTAAGGGTTTTATGAAACTTGGAAGTAACCTCAAGGGACCCGAACGAACCAAAATCAACTATTGTTATTCCATTCTAGTTAAATACATAAATTCTTGAACCTTCCTAACACCCAATTATACCCAATTTGATCCAAACCCAAAAGAATCAAGAATCATTAAAAATCAAGATTTTGAGTAACTTGATGTATGGTGATTTTTGTTTAAAAAAGGATGATAGGGGTTTAGTTTAGGGATGATTTGGGAATATTGGAAGTCTTTTCTTAAATTTTAGCAATGGTGATGGTGGTTTGGTGTTGGTTGAAGTTCGAAACAGGTAGTGGGAGAGAAGGAGGGGGTCGTATTTTTTTACTATTGGTACTTTGTGTTTACATATGGGTGGAATCTATTTTAGGGGGAGGTTATATTCTAGTGTATTCGACTTGTATTAATTAATGAGAGTTGGGTGGGGTGGGTGTGGCGTTGTTACGGCATTTGGGGGGGGGGGGGAGGGGTAGTTGTGGATTTAGGTTGGAGGAGTAAGTGGGGGCTGAAGCTGGTGTCAATAATATTTATGGGATCAGATTTATGGGGGTGTTGTGATTGCGGGGGGGTTTTGGTAAGTGCACCCCCCGCTCCCGCCGTGTTATATTCCTTTGTTGAGTCCGGATTTTATTATAATTCACAGTCTTTCGATAGATTAATACGAGTAATTTTTTCGTTTTATTTTTTTATGTACTTTGTATCCGCGCTTTCCGCGTCATGTACCCTTTTGTTTTCAACTTTTAACGTGGCTTTAATTGCCTTTGACCCTCTCATTTAGCCATTTATCAATTTAAATACCTTACTGTTCACCTAAGTTCTTAGAAGGATACATTTTTTTAAACTTTGTATTACACTAAATTTTGGGCCTAAGCTTAGTATTTTCATTTAAATTGTTAATAATTATAAAAACATGACTTTAACGCGGTTTCGGCCAAACGCGGATAAACATCAAAGAAAAGTAGTAAAATAAAATAATTAAGCTCTCGAAGCTAAAAATATGGAGATGTTGATTTCTCGATCGTTAAAACAAATAATTAACCAAAGCTCGACTCGCGAATAATTAAAACTACGATTTTACTAAATCGACTAAAAATAATATAATAAATTATATAAATTTAGAATATAAAATTTAAAGCTCGGGATAAACATTGACTCAAAACTCGAGATGCACAAAAAATAAACGTTAAATGCTAAGAGTCATGTAACCACATAAAAGTGACTCCAATAATAATCAAAATAGTCAATCATCATACGTTTGCTTTCGGTTACTGTCCTCAAAATTGACAGATGTCATCGTTTTCCCCTGTTAAAGGGAATTTCGTCCCTGAAATTTCCAGTTGATTCGTCCTATAGCCATAGCAGCTCGCGAACAATTGCGTGATACTTTCGCTTCATCTCGTCTTCTCGTTCCCAAGTAAGTTCTGGTCCTCGTCGGGGATTCCAATGAACTTTTACAATAGGAGTCCGACTCTTTTTCTTCTTCTTGACCTCACGGTCCATGATTTCCATAGGTTTTTCAACAAAATATAGTTTGTTTCATCGATCTTGTCTTCATTCTACGGTACATGGACACGATGATATGTCATGAATGTCTACTTGGTCTTGTCGGTAGACGCAAAAGGATAAGCACCAGAACCCCTACTCATTCGACAACCTCGAACGTCCTACATAATCTCGGTGAAAGCATGATTCTTTATCACAATGTACCAAGACTTTCTTTGCGACACCTCCCTTCCATATTAATTCTTTTAAAAAGGAGCATAATTGATGCTCTGGTGGTAGCCGTTGTTGTATGAAAGTTCTACTAAAGGTAGATGAGTATCCCAGTTTCCTTCAAAGTCAATTGTACATACCGAATGCTATCTGGTTCAGGTTTTCTGTTTTTAGAGGGAAAACCTGATTTCAAATATATATTTGAATAAAACATTTCTTTTAATTACAAAAAATATTTTGTCTAATTTATTTTTGTAAAAAGGTTTTGTTACAATTGTAAAAATGTAAACTTTAAGACAAAAAGGTATTACTTTGATCATTTAACAAATTAATCATTTGTTTGTTCATACCTTACATGATTTACATTGAAATGGAAATTTATAACTAATAACTTGTTTTTACATTTTGTGATTATCAATATGTAGAGAAGTTGAAAAATATAAATAACATTTTTAGATGATGTGTGTGGATTGCAAACCGAAGTTTTACAATCCCCTAGGCAGTGTACCTAATTGTTGTAGTGTACTATAGGCAAGACACGGGGGATTCATCATTCTCTAGGGGAATAGTTTGGGTAAGCTCGAATCGAATGTCACTAAGGTCTAAATATTGAAAGAACACTATTATCTCAGGTTTTGAAGGGGGTTTGATTTTACCAATTAACTACTAATCTACTTCTAATCTAATCTAATTATGTGGAAACTCGTATAGGTAAACAAATATGCTCACTTAATCATTCACTACTCCTTAGATGCTCTTCCTAATGCTATTGCCTGTCACCCTTGCCATGCAATATAAAGTATTTCCTAATTCATAAGCGGGTTGTCAAATCTACTTTCTATGTGATAACCAAATAGGACAACATAGAAGTAAGGTAGTATGAAGACTATTATGAGTCTCCTAATGATAGATCACACATAATAAAATACTTAAAAGCAGATCAACCCCATGAAAGCAGGGTGGTATGTACTTAATTACACATACCATTTTCCATTAAAACCGGACTTAAATGACCAAAAACGTACCAAAAATACATTGTATTTCTATTGTGCATGTAACGGATATCTAAGAAAAGGACAAAAAACCAAGTCAAAACAGACAAAACCGAGCATAAGAATGGAAGGAGTGAGAAAGTCAAAATCAACCAAAGTCAACCAAAAAGTCAACCCCGACAAAGCCAAAAGTCGAAGACAAAGCCGTAACCGAAGAAATACTTAATGGGCCCGCCCGCACCCATTTAATGGGCCGGGTTAACCCATTAAGCTATTTATACAAGTCAAAGAAGTCAAAAAAAAATAAGTTGAAGGGGCATTTCTGCCAACCCCTCAAACTTATAACCATACAAAGGACGAGCCATGCAATAACTCTATACAACTTGAAGGGCCAATTCTTCTAACACCCTTATAACTTTACACCACAAAGGACCTTCTTTGCAAACACTCAATACAACGTGAGGGATCATTTTTGTACAAACCCAAACTTATACCCTACTCAATCAAATCACTGTATATCTTCCCCACATTTCCCGCCAAACCCCTTTTGGCACTATTCACCCTTCATTTCCCTTCTCCCCTACAACAAACAAATAAAACCCATTAATCCACCTCTACCTCACTTCAAAGAAGTCAATTGCCATGCTGGCAATCCCTCTACATCTGATTGGGCAATACAAATGAAGGGTCAAGATTGATGAACTTGGGCTCCAAGATGAATTAATGGCTAAGATGACTTCTGATTTCACCTCACACAACAAACATACCCTGCTTTCCTCTCATAAAGAAAGCACAACAAGGAATGAAGACTTAGTATAAAATAGGACTTTGTAAGCCCTTTGAGGAATCTATCTAGTTTACTTTACAGCTTATTGTAGTTAATTTAGCTTATTGTCATTTCCTTTTAAAAAAAGCCTTGTAATGTTTTTCAAGTTTAATGAATTTTAAGTCTTTTATGTTAAAGCCTGTTTTCTAAGTTAATGCAAATTTATGTTATAAAAATGTTTCATAAGCTCTCTTAAGCTATTTACTGGTCATTTAAGTTGTTCAATTTAAGCTATATAAACTTCTCCATAGCTTATATAGCCTATGTCCTTTCATTTCAAAAATCACTCAAAAGCTATTTGGAAGATAAGCCAAAAAGGGAAGGGCTTATAGGTGTTTACTAGCTTATTCTTGAATAAGCTAGAGCTTGTAGACAAAGCTCATTTGAGCTTATTTTCCCTTGTTTAGAGCAAAGGGCTTTGTAAGTTCCTAAATATCCATTTTCTTGCATTTTACTGTAGCATTATTTATTAGTGCTTATCTCTACTTATTTACTGTTTATATGTGCTTATTGTTGCTTATTTATGTTATTGAATGCTTATGTATGCCTTCTTGTAGCTTAGATATCTTTTGTGCAAGTTTTATCAAAAATCTGTCTAAATAGCTTAAAAATTAGCATAACTGTTTAGCATTATTTGATGGTTTAAATGTGTTCTTAAGGTTTAACTTAAGCTTAATAACATCTTGACTTTGAAAAGTTTGGTTTTAAATCAACTTATTCAGTTTAAAGAGTCAAGAATAATCTTTAAAGGGGTGTTTGGTTTAACTATGTTAATGGGTCAAAATGGTTAAAAACTTGCTTTGTGCTCTTGAGTTAACTTAGATTAGATAAAAGTAGTTATAAAAGTCAGTTTGTTTAGGTTTTTAAGTGATAAATCTCACAATCATAGTTTGTTAAATTTGTCATTTGAATCTGTGGGGTTTAAAGTCTTTCATATTAGCTTATATGTTTAGATCTTTAAAAGTGCTATTCTAAGGTTGTTTTTGTGTTTAGTAGAGTCTCAAAATAGGTTAGAACAAATCTTGTTAAACCTGCATTTGGTGTTTTTATTTTTGCCTAATCTGTCAAATTTGACTTAAGTGTTGAAAATTTGAGAAATTGCTTTTTCATTTGCTTACTGTGGCTTATTGTGAATTTCAAAATGGTTTTTGATTCTTGTTATAAGCTCTTTGAAGTCTAAGTTTAATCTGTTTCATGGTCTTAAGTTCATAAGGTTCTGTTTAATTGCTTATTTTTAAGCTCAAAAATAGGGTTTTGTAAAGATTGAAAAATTTTCTAAGTGTTGTGTCTGTGTGAACCAGCTTTTTCATAAGCAAATTTCTTGGCTTATTTGATTTTCAAACTCCTTTTTGAAAGTGGTTTTAGATAGCTTATTGTTCAAGGTTTTCAGTGGTATAAGCTGTATATCCATAAGGATCCATTAGAGTGCTTAAAAATAAGCCCATAAGTGCCCCCTTGGCTGTTTTGATTGTCAGTTTTAGCCTCTTTGCTTATTTGCTTATTTTGAAGTTTTTGCTTATCCATTTTGCTTATTTATGGTTTGCTTTTGCTTATTAGGTTAGACTTAGGCCATTTTAGCTAATATAACTTAAGTTAGAGCTTATTTAAGCTTATTTGCACTTTTAGCTTAGAAAATTTTAAGTTTAAAGCCTTTTAGTGAATCTGTCCTTTTTAGCCTAGTTTAGCTTATTTTGTGTGCTTATTTATGTTCCTTAATGCTTATTAGATATAGCTTATTACATGTGTTAGCTTATTCCTCTTTTTCATTAGCTTATTTAGTTTAAAAAGAAAACTGTTTAGGATTTTTTCCTTTGTAAGTTTTTAAGCATTCTGTCAAGCTTTTTAGCTTATTTCTGAGCTTATTTTTAAGTTTTAAAAATTTTGTCTTTACAAAAGTTGCTTATTTTTAGCTTAACAATAAAAGTTGTAACAAAAATGGAAAATAAAAACATTTGGGAGTAGGGGAAGTCCCAAGTGAGCAGGGCTCGAACTCGGGACCTCTACCCACTCACCAAACGCTTTAACACAACACACACTCACCACTCTGCCCTTGGGTCTTTTTCGTTTAAGTTTGCACTCTTTATTCTTTTATAACCATTTTAGCCTTTTTAGCTTATAAGCTGTTTAAGCTTTTTAACAGCTTATTTTGATAAGCTGTGTTACCCCTTTTATTTTTTCTTAGATCTAGCACTATTTAAACTATTTTTGTAATTTTTTTAGATTTTTTATAATTCATTTAGTATTTTTAATATTTAATTTAGTTTAAAATCGTTTTTAATTCATAAAAAATTATAAAAAGGTCAAAAAAATATAATTCTTTTTTTAAAAATTTTCTTTTATCATTTAGGACTTAGGAAAATTAGATTTGCTTTCGTAGGGTTAAAATTGTAGATTTTAGTTTTTTAAAGAACGGGATTGAATCCCGTTCACGTTTTTTGGGTTTTTTAAGCTTAAATCATTTTCTTTTTTGGTCTAGTTTTCTTTGTTCTTACTTTTTAGTCACTTAGGACTTATAAAAGTCAAAAAGATCATTTTAGGAATTAATTTTGATAAATTAGGGTTTTAAGTCATGTTTTTAGGATTACCGTTTGCGTTTTTAGTTTAAATTTGTGTGCCTTAATTGTTTTTAGTGTAGATCGCATTAATTTTCACGTAGATTTAGAAAACCAATCAAAATCTCTGTTCCATTCAAGCATCAATTATCAAACCGTCTTTTGACTTTCCATTGCATTCCTCGTTGGGGATAAACGACCCGGGAATATCATATACTTTCGGATTTCATTGATTTTCTTTCGTTAAACCTTTTCAAGGGAAACTTGATTTGGTTTGGTTAATATAAGTAGTAATATTATATTATTATTTATATATATACCCTAAAAGATAGAAATCACAAGTTAGTATGAAGACTATTGCAAAGGTTTCCTTTCTACACAATCACGTTTTCCTAGACGTCTTCGCGTTTAATTAAAGAAGCTAGATTTCTAGAGCCTAACATGCACACCACAAACAAGAAGCAATAGTAAAAGGAATTACAAACTAAGTTTCATGGAATCATAAGCAAACACTACTAAATTTAGCCTAACATGTTAATTTAAAGCGAAGAACAATTAATTAAACAATAGATAGACATATTGAAAGATTAAAGGGATAAAGGAACTTCACTTCAATAAAACGTGGAGTAATGATGAATACAATAGGGTTTTAAAACCCTAAAACGTCTGCTACAAAGTATAAAATCGTTCCCTAACTTTTCCATACTTAAAACATAAAAACTAGGGTTTGTATATACAGGAAAAAAGTCGCAACGCCATCACTTGTTATTTGTGACGTCTTCAGCCCGTGAATCTTCTGCGGGCTTCTCTTGAGTCGGTTTCTTTGACGTCATCGGGATAAATCTTGACGTTGTCCTTTGAGAACTTTGACGTCGTCAGTAGAAAATGTGACGACGTCTCCACGGTCTATAAACAAATCTTCTAGTGCCTTTGAGTAGAGTTGCAATCTTGTTTCGTTTCTTCCCAAATTAAGTCGAAAGTGCATGTATTTCCTCCAAGTGCTTCCCAAATGCTAAAATCACAAAACAAAACGATTAAGCACCTCGAAAAAGTGTATAAAATTACACCTCATCAAATACCCCTACACTTGGGATTTAACCTTCTCAATAAATATAATTCATGGCACAACCAATTTGACCTCGTAATTAAAAGCACGGAAGTTATATACTAGCAACTCACATAAGTGTTTGGATTCTCTTATTCTCTCGGGTGTAATAATAAATTCTAACAATAAGTGGAAACGAGAAAATAACACTCACTACCTGTCATAGTATATAAATCACCATAATCTTGATAATGGATCAAAAACCTTGACTGCTTTGGCGTAAGCACCTAAGAATTACTATCAAAGAGGTCTTTTAAAGGGTTGTGATGTTTGGGTGTAGGGTAAAGGAAACACGGTTTAGGGATTTTTGGGGAATTTTGAGTGGTGGCAAGTTAATTATCTACAAGAATACATGTAAAAGGTGTTGCTAAGCCAAGACTCGATGAAACTAGGACAAAATAATGTACAAACTCTACATCAAACTCTTTCTTTTCTATTCTTGACACTTTCTTGAACATAAACATAAACATAAGCTAAATGGCAGTCCGTACATATCTTTTTCTTCTTTTTCTATTTTTTGATTTTTTTTCTGTACACTTTTGCCCTGCCATTTGTTATCACACCCTGACAATGGCGGAAACTCAGGAGTGCAACATAATGATCAATCATCACACAAGATACAATATAGAGAAAAACTACAATGCATAAATTTAAGTGTTACGAAGACCATCAACCTCAAACAAACCTCGAGTGATGTCCCAAATCATAACCAATTCCATAATCTCTTACAATTCCAAATGCCCACACAGTGGTCCAAATCCAAACTTAAACCAAAACTTCCAAATACTAAGAAACAAACAAATAAACAAGCAAAGCTGCACATGAAAAATCCACATAGGATACTTCTAAGCCTGCTATCAGATATCACCAACCTATTCATCTTTCACTTCACTTGAAAATGATATTCGAAAACGTCACAATAATGTTGGTGAGCTTGTAGGTTTGACCTTAAACCAAAAGCTGTACGAATATCTCAAAACAGTGGACAATAGTGAAATATGACAGTGAATATATGCAAATCACCCATGACTTAGCATCCCCGCTAATCATCTAACACGACCTAGCATTCTTGCTAGTCGATCACCATGCCCTAGCATCCCCGCTAGTCATGAAAACAAAATATACCAATGCTCTTGGAGTTGCAACTCTGATATGTCACTTACACACCTAAAGGGTCTACCAGCTGGAGCACTATATTAGGGCAGGACCACATTAGACATGGCAATTCCTTACAAATCACCCTTGCCGTGCCAAACATAGTACACGCAAGTAAAATCACAACCCTTGACATGCCAAACACAGTACATGCAAGTAAAGTTACATCGCATATATTCACATAGCAATCCTAAGCACATAATTGCCCCAAAAACAAAACCACATTTCGCATAGTTCAAAAGAAAACAGTTCAAAACACATTTGAGTATCATTTCCCCCCAACAGAAAAATAGTTGAAAAATGGGGCTACGAGAACTCACCTCAAGCAAGTCTTAAGCAACCAAATCTCAATCACACAAGCAAATGCAACGACGTCTACACACGGCCTAGTCCAGTTAATGTCCGATTTTAATCATTCATTTCCAAAATAGTCTTCACGTTTGATGCATAGAGGTTAGACGCGTCGTAATTACCCGTAACAATTTAGTGGTGTGATGGTTGACGTCTCATCCCAAAATATCTTATCAATCCGATATCTCAACGATACATACATATACTATTTAAAGAAAATAAATAAGTAATATAACTAAATATTTATAATTAATAATTATAAATATATCCCGATAAGTCCATTTGATAACCTTAGTTACCGTAAAAATAGTCATAATATGGTTGAAAATGAATCGTTTACTCATAAAAAGCATATTAGAGAAGTTTCGAGAAAAATTATATTTTTCGTCTTTTAGTGAATTTATTAGAATAATAAAATAATAAATTAATATTTTATTATTTAAAATAAAAAATCATGTTCTTAAGTAAAATTTCTAAGTATAAACTTTTTACGAAATTTCGACATGACACGTACGTTTATATAACGTTTTCCAAGGTTTCAACCCTTTATTTCAAATACTTTTCACATAGTCGACACTTTTCGACACAAATTCCCAAAATTACAATCTGCGACACTTATCAATGTGTTTTCTGAAGACAACGTTCTATCATTTCGTAAACTCATTTCAACTTTCAAAAGTCCGACAAACTATTAATAATGACTAAATTAAGCTTATTGGGCTTTAAGGCCCAATAAGGGTCCATTAAGGTTTTTATAGGTCCAAAACACGTTTTAAGCCCAAAACCAAGGCCCACTAGTATATATAAGCTAGTTCGATAGTAATAAACAGACCACAATAAGCCAACAAATAAGCCACAACATATTTGTGCTTAATGGGCCGTGAGCCCAAAAGCTCAAAAAACTAGTCCATAAGCTCAAAATACGTTAATAAGCTAAGATATATATTCGGTTAGCACTGTAAGCCATAAAAACAATCCACGAGTATACGCCATACCACGTAAATAATCAAAATCACCTCCATTGTTTCCAAAATAAGCTGAGAGCATATAAGCTCAAAATAAGCCACGAAAAGTCCACAAAATAAGCTATACAAGCTATTATACATAATACGTTATCTAGCAATATATGTTTTTCAACCATCACGACCACAACATCAAAACTACAAAACCCTTTTATTTCTTTTTTAATTCGACGCAAACTGAACACAACCTTTTATCCGTTTCGTTTTCAAAAATCAATTTTTACGATGATCAACTTGTACAACTAACATCTATGCATTAATATAAACCCAAAAGGACAAACAAAATTTAAATTTAGAAACTTACAAGAAAAGAGGGTTTCAAAAGCGAGGCAAACACGAACCGACTACCCAAACGTAGTTTTTATCAATACCTGAACACTAGAATCAACCCGAAAACACTCTAAACCACCACGTCCTTGATCAAAGTTGGAAAAATAAGGGTGTTTGTTTGTTTGCTTGGTTCGGACGCACAAAGACACACACACTTATGTGTGTTTTTTATTTTTTTTAAAATGTGGTGAATGAATGAGAGAATAAGGGTAAAGGAATATTAGTACGAATCCTTTTTAGACAACATTGCTTAAAAATAGCCTCCTTGTTCCCTCATTGCTTAGCTTACACAAATGGGATCCAAGGGGCTCGGGTTCCCTTCTTTTCGTGTCAGAATCACTTAAAAACTCATAAAACTTGATCGTAAAATTTTCCCCAAAGTTAATTAGCATTTTTATTCACCTTAAAAATACTTTTCCAATAACTTAGAGTATTTACTTGACATATTTCCACGCTTTATTCCCCAAAAACTCATTTGGACATTAACGGACGTGTCGGGACTCGTTTTTGGCATTTCTCGAAAATTCACGGGTCAACCACCCGGAACTTAACTAACATAATAATAACCTCTAAAAAGGATTATTATTCACAATAAACCATAAATTACCACAATTCTTATAAAATCACCACCGTCAACACGGTACAATATCTGAATAAACTGACAAACGTCAAATAGTCAAAGGACTAAAAATGAAATATTCAGAACACAAAAAGGGCAAAGGTTACATTCTACCCCCTTAAAAGAATTTCGACCCCGAAATTCAACTACTATCATCACTAAACAAATGCGGGTACTTAAGCTTCATCTGATCTTCACGTTCCCATGTAAATTCAGGACCACGTTTCGAATTCCACCGAACCTTGACGATGGCAATCCTACTATGCTTCAGCTTCTTGAACTCTCTTTCTAAAATTTCCATAGGCTCTTCTACAAAATTCAACTTGGCATCAACTTGGATCTCATCCAAGGGTACTTGCAGTGTTGGATTAGCCAAACACTTTTTAAGGTTCGACACGTGGAACGTGTCATGAACACCATCTAATTCCTTGGGAAAATCTAACTTGTAGGCCACTGGGTCTATTTTCTTAATAATCTCAAAAGGTCCAACAAATCTAGGTGCTAGTTTCCCTTTCTTCCCAAAGCGTACCACACCTTTCCAAGGCGACACTTTGAGCAAAACATAGTCACCTACACTAAACTCTAGAGGCTTCCTCTTTTTATCAGCATAACTTTTTTGACCATCACGTGTAGCCTTAAGTCTATCCTTAATCTGCAATATCTTCTTAGTGGTCTCATATACCTACTCAGGTCTTATCAACTGACCTTCTCCAATCTCAGCCCACATAATTGGCGAATGACAGTTTCTACGATACAATGCCTTAAACGGAGCACATCTCACACTAGAATGATAAGTATTGTTATATGAAAACTCAACCAACAGAAGATGAACATCCCAACTTCCCTTGAAGTCCAGGACGCACACTCTAAGCATGTCTTCCAAAGATTGAATAGTACGCTCACTCTAACCATCGGTCTGAGGGTGGTAAGCCATACTCATGTCCAACCGAGTTCCTAATGCTTCTTGCATTGACTGCCAAAACCTTGATGTGAAACGACTATCACGATCTGATATGATCGAGATCGGAACACCATGTCTAGCAACTATCTCAGTCAAATACAATCTAGCCAATCTATCCGTCTTATAATCCTCACGCATAGGTAGAAAATAAGCAGACTTAGTCAATCGGTCCACAACGACCCAGATTGTGTCATGCCCACTACTAGTCCTAGGCAACTTAGTCACAACATCTATAGCTATCCTTTCTTATTTCCACTTGGGAATCTCAGGTTGCTGCAGCAAGCTGGATGGCCTCAGGTGTTTAGCCTTAATGTTCAAACAAGTCAAACACTTACTTACATATACAGCTATGTCCTTCTTCATACTCGGCCACCAATACCTATCTCTAAGGTCATAATACATCTTATCTGCTCCTGGGTGTATAAAGTACTTCGACTTACGGGCTTCGTCTATTATCAGGGTTCTCACATCACCCTTCAAAGGCACCCATATTCGATCCAGGTAGTACAAAGTCCTATCACTTCTCTGTTCTATCATCTCGTCCAAACCTTTCTGCAATCCTACAGACTCATCCACGGCCTCCTTCTAAGCCGCCAATATCCTATCCTTAATACTCGACTTAAGGGTCATATTTAAAGCTCTAACTCTCTTAGGCTTTACTGTTTCATTCCTACTTAGGGCATCAGCCACCACATTCGCCTTGCCAGAATGGTAGCGAATCTCACACTCATAATCACTAAACAACTTTATCTAGCGACGCTGTCGCATATGTGGAAAACTTAAAGGGGGGTTGAATAGTTTACCGCTTTTTAATTTAGTGAATAATTTTTTTATAAAAACTTAGATTCAACTTTATGTGATCTTAATATGTGCACAATATGAAAAATACAAATAAGTAAATAAATAATATGAAAGACAAGAGATAAGAGTTAGAAACATCAAACCACAACACAAGGATTTATAGTGGTTCGATAACGAAACACCTCTTCGCCCTACTCCACTCCCCGAGCACCAAACTCTTTCTCTTCACTATGTCAACAAACTCCTTTTAGGCGGAGAAAACCGTACACAACTAAGCTTATACTGATTTTTGACACTAAGCTAAATGTCAAGTTCTAATCCTAGCTAGAACCAATCTAACACAACTTTTGTATTTTGAGGACTAAAATACTAACCGCAGTACTTCACAACAATTCACTACTTCTCTTTACTACACACCTTCTCTTCACTTCATTACTGCACTTCACTTCACAACTTTACTACGCTTCACAACTTCACTACGCTTAGACACTACTATAATCAAACCAACCTAACACTACTTACAAAGATCACCCCGATCTAACTATACTTACAATGATCACCACAATCTAACTATTATACACAACTATAATACACACCTTCATAATATACACAAATGATTTACAAGATCTAACATAACTTCACAACAACATCAACTAAACTATAACACCTCTTGACTTGATGATTAAAAGTATTCTTCTCTTGCACTTGAGGAATTAAGCTTGGATTACTTGAAAAAAAAGCTTAAGATTAAATGATCAAAGGATTGTAGGAAATGAGTGGACTGATTTTAGACAGAAAAGAATGAGTGCAAAAGGTAAGAAAATCAGTGGGAAATAGTCCAGTATTTATAGGCAATCTAGGAGGAATATTTGTCTAGCCGATCCCTTTAATTAGGGTGTCGGCCCCCTTATAATTAAGGAGACTGCCCATGTATTTAAGGGGTCCGGCCAGGACGCTCCCCTTTTTGTCTTTTCTAAGGAAGGTGTTTTCTCGAACATTTCTAGCCGTTTTTAGGTAAAAAAATTGAATTCAAAATATTTATTTGAATAAAACATTTCTTTTAAATCTAAAAATGTTTTGTAAAAGTTATAAAAATATTTGTGACATTTTTATAAAAAAATGTGAGGTTAAATAAAAAAATCATTTGATCATAAAATGCATTAAGCATTTATTTATTCATACCTTTAAGTGATTAATTTGTTGAAATGAAAATTTACTACTAATTACTTGTTTACGAATAATTTTTCATTAATCGTTTTTACATTTTTTGATTATCAAAACGTAGAGAGGTCAAAAAATATTAATAACATTTTTTGGCATTATTTCTATCAACAATCTCCCCTTTTTGATGATTACAAAATCTAAACTCATTAAATGTACAATTATTTTTAAACAAGTATTTAGTGAGTTTTATTTCCATTTCTCCCCCTTTTTATAGAATAAAAAAGGCTTTGTCGATAAATGTTAGTAAAATTGACAGAATAAATGCTCCCCTTGATGTATACTCCCCCTCGTTTGAGGGCAACAAGGAATCGAGCTATGATAACTTTGCTACAAAAACAAGTTAGAAGAGCAAGATAACAAATTCAAACATATAGCAAAGAAAGAGGAAAATTACTAGAATATGAGTCATTCAACAACAAAAAATTAAAGACAAGTAAATGCATAAAAATATAAGACTAAAGAGCATTCATTAAACATAAGACTTGTGTATAAAACAAAAACATCAAATTAAAATAATATGTTTGAAGCATATTGATATAACATACATAAGATTAAACTACAAAGGTCCTCATATTCCTAGAATTCCATAGGACTTGCTTGCAAAAGGTTTGGTTGACAATTATTTAAAAATTGCTAAACATGGTATATGTTTAGTTTGGAGAAATTGGTAGTGGTGAAGTGTTTAGAATGGGAGGTTATGAAATCATGTGTTCTATGTAAGAAAATATGTATTGGAGTTCATCTCTCAATCTAAAGATAAGAGTACTGTTGTGAATGTACCACAAGCATGAATCAACGTGAGCTTTAAGAAGGTTCCAAGGAATGGGATGACCAAAGAGAGGTGGAGAGGGTGATTTTTGGTCTTTTAGAAGTTTTGGAAATGGAAGCTCTAGTGGATGTCATGGATGTTTATGGTGGTTGATAATGGATAAAGAAGAGGATGAAGTGGTGGTAAACATTTGGAGGGAATTTATTGGAAGAGAATAGTTTAGAAATGAAATAAATTTGAATTAGTTTAGGGATTTCCAAAGTATGTTCAAGCTTTCTGGGTAAGGGTAGTTAAGGCTAGATAAAAGGAAGTCAAAAAGGCAGAAATAAACAGTAAAACTCATGATCTGGGTGGCCGGTCCCCTTAATTATGGTGTCGCCCCTTATCTTTAAGGGAATCGCCCTTATGAATTAAGGGGGCCACCCATCTGATGTTTTTCAGACGACCTTGATTTTTGTAAAAATTTTGTGGGAAATGTTGTGTGTTGATGGTCAATTTGCAGCAAGTCCTATGTGAACATCTATATGCATGAAACAAAGTATATCATGTATGCATGCAATTTACCAAAAATAATTTAAGAGATAAAGATAAACATTAAGAACATACTAATAGCACATAGTAATAAGAGGTTCTAAGTAAGCCAAATAAGTTCACATAAAGTCTTAAACAAATTATTCTACCGAGCTAATCACCACTCAACATCTTCATTTCTTTTTGTTACTGAAGACTCCTCGCAATGCCTTGCCAAATGATTTGAATCCACCTCTAAGTTCCTTATGCATTTCTTATGTTTGATTGAGCAAGTCGGTTTGAAGCTCGAAGATAAGATCATCATCTTGTTCAGAAGAAGTGAGAATGTCGTATTGTTGGTAATCGAGAGGTTTGAGAGAGTTTAGGTAGGTGGTGTGAGATGGGGTACTAGCACGAGAAGTACCATCATCCTCATCATCATCTCCTTGGCGATATGAAGATCTACAGTTATGATTGGCGGATGTAGATGAGACAGAGTGACAGGCTTTTCCATGATCACTTTGGGGTTTTCGGGTTTGTTTTAAAGCAAGTGGACGCATGACATGATCAACAACATTGTAAATGCCATTGTCAAGATGAGGGTAGTGTTCCATAATGTGTCGATAGAGATGAGTTAAAAACATGCCATAAGGAAGATTGGCAATTGGATTGGATTGAGCACATTCAGTTCTTTTGACAAAGAAGTCAGCAAGCTAATATTGTTCTTCGACAACAATATAATACAACATGTAAGTGAGACAAGCCGGAAGATGGTCCTGGTTGCCTCCTAGTTTGAACACATTCTCACGAATGAGTTCTTCCCAACGCCTCATGTCTTGTCTTAATTCTTTGGTAAGAATTGATTAGGAGTGAGAACGACACTTTGGCTTTTGATGATGCGGTTCAAATCGACACGTTTAATTTGAAGAAATTGATGGATATCATTGGGAGTAGGAAGATAGGTCTGATATGGTCCCTCGGTTTCTTGGGAGTATGCAAAAGATGCAAGATCCTATTCGTTTGTGAAAACGGCTTGACCATTGTATGGAATTTTGAGAATTTGATCGAATTGTGCGAGAGAGAGAGTGATGAATTCATGTTGGATCATGAATGAGATTAGGAGATAACCGTGCTCATCGGTTTGGACTTTGACTTGACTATAAAAGTCTAAAATGAATCGAGGAACAATTGGCTCATTGATTTTGAAAAGACAATTGAAGCGAACATTGGTGAACATTCGCTCAATGCCATTGGATTTGAAGTAGAGTTGATCCACGACTCGACCCTCGTGAATGCAACGGTTTTCGATTGGTTTATAGAATTAAGCAATAACGGGAGAGAAATTCGGGTATTTCGGATACTTTAGGGATATAGGATTTAGTGCGAGAGGTATCTTGCTCGAGGCATGTTTGTCACCTAAACAAGACAACAACTAAATAAATTATTACTATAAGATATAAAGTTTTGAAAACGACATATGTGGGACAAAGATTACTTCGACTCTAAAAATAAAAACCTAAGAAGTAATCCATACGTTCCTTAATTTATTTTTGACTCAATCTAGAGTGTCGAAAAGAATATATATTGAACTATATATTTCGACATCTAGTGTAATCTTGTCAAGTATTGTGATTTAATAAGTACAGTGTAGATTATTTCTATCTTAGATTAAGTTTCTAGGAAATGATCCAAACGCTCCTTTATCAACACAAGACTTGACTAAGATTGTCGAAAAATATACATTAAGTTGTATATTTTGCTGACTAAAGTGAGTTCATTACATATGAGTTGATGAAAATGAAATGGTGTTTATTTTTTACTCAAGGCCATGTTTTAAAAAGTTAAACCAAACGCCCCTTTATTTAATAGTTTTTATCAAATGTATCAATATGTATATATATATGAATTATATATCTTGACGACTTATACAAGTTATTTATGTGTTTATACATGTGACGAGTGATAGTCATTTTGACTCTAGACTATAATCCTAGGATATGAACCAAACACCCCTTTATTTTTATAAAATTTCACCCATTGATTCGAAAAAAATATATATTGAGTTATGTATGCTTTGATAATTAATGTATAATCATTTTAATGTGTTTTTGGCATGAATCAACAATGTATAACTTTTTGTTTTGAGAATTTCAAAATTTTGAAAATGTATATATGTTCTCAAGAAATTTTTGACCCAAATAAAATTTGATTCAATCTTAATGGAAATTTCTAATTCCTATTACTACGGGGATCATTATAGTTATCAATTTCCTAGACAAAATCATGAGGATATAAACGACACAAAAAAATTGAAAAATACCCAATTTTGATTAAGAATAAAATTGGATGAAATTGAAAGAGAAGAGAATGATGAATCTTACAATGGATGTTGTTAATCACGTTGTAGGTGTTTGCCTCTCGTGAAATTAGATGGATTTTGAGTTTGGGGGTTGGATTTTGAAGTGTTTGAGTGTGTGTGTTCGTCACACAGTAGCAGGAAGAAGGGAAATGATGAAAATGGTGTGTTTGGTAATGGGTTTTGCAGAAAAATAGTCTGTTTGGCGAATTAAATGGCAGGTCCCCTTAAAGATAAAGGGTCCGCCCATTTTAACAAGGCCGGTCCCCTTAAAATTAAGGGGGCCGCCTATCTGACAGCCAAATTTTTCTTGGTTTTTTGATTTTGACTAATTTTGTCAATATACAATTATAAAAATACGTTGGGAGCTACTAGTAATATTAGTTTAGATAATCTAGTTGTTGAAAGAATGATGGGAGAAAAATACTTGACACATTTAATTAACTTTTCGTTAAATTAAGTAAACTTAAATAATTTCTGATGAAATAATTAAGTTGTTAAGATTTTTAGATCGAGAGGAGGTCTAAAGATGATTGACGAAATTTAATTGACATTTTAATTAACCTTTCATTAATTAAAAATACTTTGATTACTTCGGATGAGATAATCAAGTTGTCAAGTCGAGAGAAGATTTAACAAGGATTTAGTGACGTTTTCAATCCACTTTTTGTTAATTGAATGAATTAATTACTTCGGATGAAATAATAAATTGTCACGATTTGGAGTGTTTGAGAGATGATTAATACGTGACTATAGAATAATAGAATGGAGTCAAGACTCGATAAAACGGTTTCGATAGACGTAGATGATTGTAGACGTATAGTCGAGGCTGACGTCGTAGTCGAAGGGAGTTTGTTTCATCCATAGTGTTTTGATGTCATGCCTTTTCGGCGTAATATGTAAATACTAATCCTACTTCTATGTTAATTATTACCCACTAACTCACTTTTCTTTATCTATGTGAGTTCGCTACAAGTGGACATAGAAGATTTCCATTTTCTAGTGGTACTTAGAGAATCCTAATTCAACTACGCGAGAGAAGAGTTCATAATGAACAATTTCTCTTAATTCTAGAAAACCAACAAATGGCATTTCTAGTGACTACACTATTCTCTCAAGCTTAACTTTTCTCTTATTAATAATAACCTTTTAGTCTAGCAAGCATACTATCACACAGTCATTTAACACTTTGCACATAATCTATATTCTAAGTAATTGGGAAAGAAGACGTACCTTTGCCTATAATATGTTTTCTTCAACATCTTCAAGTGAACACAAGCTTTGAAGATGAAATCATTTGGTAATCCCATCATAAAATATGAGAATATATGATCTTCAATTCATTTGTCGGATTCCAAAGAATGTTCATAAACAACTTCAATCTAAATATTGTAACAACTTAACCACTTGGTCCCCAATGTCTCATTGGCCCAAAATTGTTAGTCCCGAACATATTTTGCAAAGGTTGCATTTGATTCGGATACATATAGGGTAGACATATGCCCCACAGAGAGAAATTTTGTTGTTGTGAATAATTCCACATTGAATGATTATTATTAAGGTAATTTTTGTCTACCTTGATCTTTCCTAGGTTGTGGTATTTTTGACCCAAGATGAGTATTATTAGTTCTTTTTGGAGGAGTTTTAGATCACATTTCAGGTTTAGTAAATCCAACTCCGGGTTTTAAGGAAGGTTTATAATAACGTTTTACTTCGTCCTCGCTTGCAATAGGAATTTTAGTATTATTTATAGCATAAGTTTTGGTATTGGGCTTGAGTTTAATTCTACTAATTTTTCTTTAGACTTAATGATAAGTGTAAAATACACATATCCGTTTGTACCTAAAAAGGCCCAATTAAACCCAAAACAGACCAAAAATGGCAAAAATATGCTTGTATTTGTGTTTTGTGTGTGCAGGTATGGATAAGTCAAAAAAATATCAAGAAAACATTCAAAAACGAGCTAGCCCGGACACGAGAATCAGAAGAGTACAAAGCCGAAGCTCCAAAAGCCCAAAGCCTTTGCCAAGTTTCCTTTTATAACATCTCCAGGGACCAATCTTGCTATTTTCGAAAGTTCTTTATAACTTAAAAAGAGGAAATGATAGAGAGGGGCCAAATTTGTTAACTTCCCAAACTCCAACAGTTTTAACTGTAAAAAAAAGGAGCGGGAACCCCATTTACTATTCATAGTCTTCCGCTCCCCCCCCCCCCCCCCGTTTTTTCACCCCTATGTTAAAACAAGGGGCAAATCAAAAATAAGAGTTTGCAATATCATTTCAAGGAAGCTCAAGCACACTGCAAGGACAAATTAGTCTAATCAAGGGGGATACATTATCCAAGCTCAAAAGCTCAAGGAGGCCACGTAAATCAAAGAAATAAGCACAAATAGTGTGGTTGGGTAAGTGGCGTTATGTGCTAAACTCACTCACAAAAACTAGCACAAACGTCATCAGAATTAAAGAATGCCAAAAACGCTGTCAATCCTCAGTTTTGCACATCTTGATCTAACCACAAAATTTAGTCCCCAAAATTTGATGAATTGGATTGCAGAAGATTGATGGGGACTTAGAGGGCCTAGAATCTTCAGCTAGGCACTATAAATTAGGGATCTCGCATCTCACAATGGCACACAGCAAAAAAAGATTTATCTAGATCTAGTTTTTAATAACGTTTTTTTTTTTCTAGTAATTTAGCAATTTATCTAGAGCTTAAATTCGAGTTTAATTGTAATTTTCCTTTTCAAGTATGTAAATCAGCCTACTTTAGTATAATGAAATTCAGCTTTTTAATGTTTTTTAAATCTCATTATCTAAAGCTCTCATTTAAATCATAAGTTTCTTAATAAGTTTTCTCAATAAGATAATATATAAGCTCCATTCAGTCTATAAAGCTGAAATATAGCTTTATGAATTTAGAATTAACTTATCTACACCTTAAATCAGTTTAAAATCTCATATGGATCCTATTTGTATCCAAGCTTATGGAGGGGTATCTTAATTGGAAGAGATCCCAAGGTACTTATACCTTAGCTTATTAATATGCAAAGATCTTGTAGCTGCCCTTAATGGCTCCACGTTGTTCAGACTAAGATATTTTGTAAGATTTCTCTTTCAATTTTCCTAAAATTCTAGTTTTTAAATAATTGATATTATTGCTTGCTATGTTTGATCTGTTTAATAGCTTAATCTCTTTGCTTGTTAGTGTTCAAATATATCTTCAATGCTATTAGTAATTTGTTTTCATCTGTTTTTTACTTCAATAGTTATAGATCATTAGTTACTACTTTCTGATCCATAAAAAACTCAAAAATCCAAAAATATATTAGTTTAAGTAATTTAGATCTTGATTAAGGCTTATTCATTTGTTTAAATCATGACTAATAAGTTTGGTTTAAGTGTTTTTATCTTGGTAAAATTTTTATGCATCAAATTTCTCTTAAAAAGCTTTTATAAATCCTGTCAAAATGGTAAAAAGGGGTTTGGTTTAGGTGCAGGTCTCAAAAATTGCACTAGCAGTACTAACCTAAGATTAGAACACTCGCTCGACCTCATTACAAACTACCAGTTATTAACAAAAAAAAAAGTACTGCCTTTACAAGTTAGTACTGTTAGCTTACAATCATAAAATATAAGTTTAGCTTAAGCATAATTATAGATTTAATTTTAAGTTTTAGTTTTTCTTAGCATATTTCGATTACTTGTTACTTTTTCCAAAAGTCAAATTGCATCAGCAGTACACTCAAAGTACTGCTGAATTTTTTCACAACTAGCATGAACTAACCTCAGTTAGAACTGCAGTGGGGTTTCTCAGCTAAAATTTAGATCAGAAAATTTTTAGGAGTTATCTTATAAAATTCATTTATGATTTAAGATTTTCAAAATAGCATAATTAATTTTAAGTCTTAAATTTTGTTTTCAGCTTAGTTTGAAGGTTTGTGATTCTTTGCTTATTTCCTTAGTTTACTTAATTCATGATCAAATTCAGTACATAAGAATAGTTTAAGCTTTTGATTTCTTTGTATCTTAGATTAATGGGGCAAAAACAAAATCATAAGCTTTCTAATCACTTTTTCCTTTTTAGAATTAAGCTTAAATTGAGCAATTTAAAGAGCTGATTAAGTAGAAGTAAGCTCAAAACCTCACTTTCTGTAATCAGCTTAAAGATAAGCTCTTCCTGAGCTTATTTGTGAGTTTCAGCCCAAGTAGCCTTTATTAATCTTGTTCCCCCTAGCTTCCTTTAACAAACTTTGCTTCTTGAGATTTTCATTTTAGCACTATTTCAAATTTCACCTTAAAATCGGTCTTAGTTTGGCTTCGGTATAGATTCTTAGGGTAGAAAGTGTAACTTTTCGATTAGGTTTAATTTTAATTAGTTTAATAAAGAGTTAAATAAAAATTAAAGAAATTAGGGCTTTAAATACTAGAAACCAAATCAAAAATCCTTGCTATTTCAAATGAAGTGGTGGAAATAGGGTAGGGGTTGGATAGGTTAGAGAGCAGGATCCGAACTTAAAAAGTGTGTTTCAATTTTCACTATTCAATTGGGGATAACGACTCGGGTGATATAACATGCCCGGATTTATTATACTAATTCTATATATATACTATGTGATTGGAAAAGTCCAAGTGTATACTTGGGATTACCTTAATTTATCTATAAAGTATATTAATTTATTTGTATGTAAAACTGAAAGATCAGTTTTAGGCTGCCGTATGCCGGGGATTATTTTTACGATTCCTACGTTTTTTGTGTTTGTATGATTTGGTTTGAAGATCTTTCGTTCCTCAGTTCAAAAGTAAAAAAAATCATAAAATATAAAAAGTAAAAAAATATTTTCCTTTTCTTTTTAGTATAAGTAAAAGATTAAAAAAATCAAAAACATAAAAAAATTGTCCTAAAAAAAATAAAATAAAATAAACAAAGTTGGTAATCGAACACCAACATATAATATCTTCTATTGAGATATTATCATTTCAATTTCCGGTGAACTTGCAATTGTTCCCAAATCGTAATCAAAGATTTAACACTTGCCTTTTGTGTCTCTACCAAGTACGGCTCACCTTGAAAAGCAATTTTCAAGAGCTACCGTGAAGTAGTTGATTATTTGGTTTAAGTCTCTTTCGTGTAACCGTTAAAATTCATTGCTAAAAAAAAAAAAATTAGTGTAAAGTTTTGCTTTTTAAATTGTTAGTTTTTCTTTTTATGCGCACTCGTTCGCAATCTCGTAGACGTCGTCAACAACAAACTCTTCCGGTTGATCCAATTGTTGAACAAAACGTTGTTCCAATGGCCGACAATCGAACGTTTATAAAATTTTCTTTTTATATAAAGTTTGTAGGAAAATTAGTTTCACTTTCGTAGGGTCTATTTTGTAAAAATTCATCTTTCTAAAGAACGGGTTTCGTTCGTGTTCTCGGTTTTCAATTTTAACCCTCGTTTTAACTCCGTTTTCACTCTAGTTTTTTTTAAACTTCGTTTTTAGTCAATTAGAATACATTTAAAAAGAAAAATAAAAATTAGGTTTAATTTTGTAGAATTTAGGTTTTTGGCCTTAGTTTTAGTGTCCCGTTTTACGTTTTTGATTAAAATTTTAATTATTGTTCCTTTTTAGTAGATATAGATCATCAAAAATATCTTTGCTACATTCAAATCAGGATCCGAACCTAAACGTGGTTTCAATTTCACTAGTCATTGGGGATAACGACCCGGGTGATCATACTTACCCGGTTTAATATACGTATTTTATATTATATTATATATTAGTTTGTTGAGAGGAGAATTTTATCAATGTAAATTTGTATGTTCTTAATATACTCGTTAAGGTGATATTAATAATAATATTTTAAGTAAATAAAACTACAATCAGTTTTGGCGTCCGTGTGCTGCGGGGACTAGTGTTTACGATTCCTACGTTTTGTGTTTGTGGATTTGGTTTGAAGATCCTTTCGACTTAGAAAGTTTCAATTTTGTTTTATAATTCAAAAATTCAAAAAAAAAAAAAACTAATCATAAAATATAAAAAGTAAAAAATATTTTCCTTTTCTTTTTAGTATAAGTAAAAGAAAAAAAAATAGAAAAAATCAAAAATATAAAAAAAAATCTTCCTTTTTAATTAAAGAAATCACCAATTGGTAAAAAAAATACCAAAATATAACATTCTCAACGGAGGTGTTATCATTTCAATTTCCGGTGAACTTGTTGGTTCCCAAATCGAATCAAAGATTTAACACTTGCCATTTGTGTCTCTACCAAGTACGGCTCACCTTGAAAAGCAATTTTCAAGAGCTACCGTGAAGTAGTTGATTATTTGGTTTAAGTCTCTTTCGTGTAACCGTTAAAATTCATTGCAAAAAAAAAAAAAAAAAAAAAAAAAAAAAAAAAATTAATTAGTGTAAAGTTTTGCTTTTTAAATTTTTAGTTTTTCCTTTTTATGCGCACTCGTTCGCAATCTCGAAGACGTCGACAACAACAAAATCTTCCGGTTGAACCAATTGTTGAACAAAACGTTGTTCCAATGGCCGACAATCGTACGATGGCCCAAATGTTACAAGCACCCATCGAAGGTTATGAAGATGCTATAGTTGTCCCACCGATCAATGCTAACAATTTCGAGCTTAAACAACCTTTAATCAATCTTGTGCAAAGCCCCCCTCCACCCCCCCCCCCCCCGCAATAAGTTTACGGGTAGACAAGATCCCCACAATCACCTTCGATTTTTTAACAAGGTCACTTCAACGTTTAGACATCCCGAAGTTCCGAACACTTCGGTAAAGCTTTTGCTTTTTCCTTTTTCTCTAGACGGTGAAGCCCGAGATTGGTTAGACAAGGAACCTCCAAGATCAATTCTCACATGGGACGACCTTGTTTCAAAATTCATAAATCAATACTTCCCACCTTCAAAAACCACTTACTATCGGAATGAGATCATTACTTTTTACCAAAAACCAAACGAAGCCTTTAACGAAGCATGGGAACGTTTTAAAGGACTCATTCGTCCAAGTCCTCACCATGCTTCTCGGAACTACACCCAACTCGATACTTTTTACATTCTTTGAATTCAAACGATAGATGCCTTAGATTCCGCAGCATGTGGAAATTTCTTAGACAAGATGCCAACCGAAGGTTTAGCGATTATTGAAAGCGATTCAAAAGGTTCGTTACTACAGAAGTCGAGCTAAGATCAAGAGTGAGTACGGATGCTCCATCTTTCTAATTCCTTCACCTTCTAATAATTCTTTCGATGTGCAACAAATAGCCGCTTCCCACGCGGAAAGAATGACCTCAATATGAACAAGATGCTGAAATGAAATTAAAGCATTATTCGTGTACTACTACCCTGACACCCGTCAAAGCAGTTTTATTTTTTTATTTTTATATGAGGAAGTATGTGTCACTTGTGGATCAAATCACCATTTTAACCATTGTCCGTTAACTCGAGGTGGAAACGATTTTCCCGTTTTTCAAGACAATATCCAACAATTTCAACAAACCGCAGCCGTTGGAAATTTTCTCCAAAGAAACCAACCTTCCAATTTGGCAAGTCAAATGAGACCACCGGGTTTCAATCAACCAAATGTCCAAAACAATCCAAACCGTTACCAAGGAACCAATTCTAATTTCAACCAAAACCGTGGAGGAAATTTTAACCAAAACCGTCCTAACAATCAAGGAGCCGTTTACCAAGCCCCACCATACCAACCTCCAACAAATCAACCCTTGATTAATCAAGCTTTACCTCCCGTTTCACAAACTCAAGGAGTGTCTAAAACGGATTTTGAAAGTTATGCTAAAGCAAATGATGCAAACATGAATAACTTGCAAATGAAGTTGGATAATTTTCAAAGAAACCAAAATGATTTTCAAAGAGTTTACAATGATTCTCAAAAGAAACAAGATGATTTTCAGAAAATAATGCCAATTCATGCAAAGCTATCACACCAACCAACCTTCAAGTTCAAGCTCTTTACCAAGCAATACCATTCCAAATCCTAGGAACGAAGCCAAGGCAATTACAACTCGTAGTGGTGTTTCATATGATGGACCTCCGATTCCACCGCCGGTGGTGGAAAAAGAAATTGAGGTGACAAAGGATACGGAGCTACCGAGCACCGAGACATCAACCTCCTCATGGTCCAAGACATACCAAAGACAAAGACTAATCAAGAACCTTTCTTTCCGTTATCCAACAAAGCCAAACCAAATTTGCATACCCATCGAGATTTAATCAACAAAAGATTCGTGAAAAGGATGATATCCTCAGCTCAAAGTATTATGGAAATCATCCGAAATCTTCACTTTGAAGTCTAAGTTTCGCGGATGCTCTCATTCATATGCCAAAGTTTGCCAAATTTTCAAAAAATGTTAAACAACCAAAGACAAGTATATCAGAATTGACCAAAACTCCGTTGAATGAAATTGTAGTACGATTGTCCTTAAAAAGCTCCAGAAAAAGGCTAGTTACCCCGGGTCGATATTCCCCCCCCCCCTCATTCCATGTGAAATTTTCAGAGTTCTGATACATACTTAGCCCTTGCCGATTTAGGTGCTAGTATCATATCTCATTCCTTTATCCATCTGGAAAAAAGCTTCAACTCTCATGCCTAACGAAACAAAAATGGTATTGAGAATTAGCGCGACGACAATTTCCAACCAACCGGTTTAGCTGAAATTGTTTTTTGTCAACGTTAGGGAAGTTTTTACTTTCCTCGCCGACTATGTTGTGCTTGCTGTTTATAGCCGAACCTCGAGTACCGTTGATAACTCGGGCGACCCTTCTTAGGACGGCATCATGCATTAATCGATGTTTACAAGGAGAAAGGATTACTCTATAGGAATGATGATCAATCGTTAACCCTTAAATGTGGTGATGCGCCTTCCATTTCATACAACAATCTCAAATCGTTGAAGAAAGTTGATCTCATTGATGTCACATGTGACGAGTACTCACAAGAAGTACTTGGATTTTCTGATTCCGTTGCTTACAACAATCCTTCTCTCCGCACTTCGATCCGATTGTTTCTACTTCATCTCCAACGCTCACTCCGTTTGATGAAAGTGATTTTCTACTCTTTGAAGAAGCCGATGCTTTCATAGCAATCGATGATGAACCAGTTTCACCAGTTTTCAATGCTACGTATTACGATCCCGAGGGTGACATTCTCATTCTCGAGGCACTTCTCAACAATGAATCCATTAACCTACACCAAACCAAGGAATTATTACCCCGGAATTCAAAAGGATCTTAAGGTTGTTGAACCAAAAGAATCTTCACTTGAACCAAAAGATGAAATTCCCGAAGTCGAGCTTAAAGAGTTACCTCCGCATCTCGAGTATGCGTTCTTAGAGGAAAATAACAAACTTCCAGTTATAATTTCAAAAGATTTGAGCCAAGAAGAAAAGACCTCACTCATTAACGTTCTCAAAAACCGAAAACAAGCAATTTCTTGGAAACTTTCTGATATCCAAGGCATAGATCCAGAATTTTGCTCACACAAAATCCTTTTAGAAGATGATACCCAACCTTCAGTCCAACATCAAAGGAGGGTTAACCCTAAAATCCACGACGTCATCAAGAAGAAGTAGAAAAACTTCTTGACGCTGGATTGATTTATCGATCTACGGATAGTCCATGGTTAGTCCAGTTCCATAGTGTTCCAAAAAAAGGAGGTATGACCGTCGTCACAAACGAAAGAAAATGAACTGGTGCCTAACAAGATAGTCACGGGATGGAGAGTTTGCATCGATATCGAAAGTTTTAAATGAAGCAACTATGTAAAGACATTTTTCCTTTTACACTTCCAATGGACCCAGATGTTAGAAAGAATTAGCCGGCAACGAATTTTCTTGTTTTCTTAGATGGTTTTTTTTCAGGGATTTCAAATCCAAATTGATCCTAAAGATCAAGAAAAAACTACTTTTACGTGTCTCAATACGACTTACGCGTACCGTTCGTTTGCCCAATCGGATTGTGCAATGCACCCGGAACTTTCCAACGTTGTAGAAGCCATTTTTGTCACGACATGATAGAAAAGAACGATGGAGGTTATTATGGGACCGATTTTTCAGTTTTGGAGATTCTTTTTTCCTGTGTCTGCAAATTTAGATAAAATGCTCGAAAAGGTGTGAAACACCAAATAGCACTAAATGGGAAAAGAGACAATTCATGGATAAAGAAGGCATTTTTTAGACATAATATCTCTAGAAAGGAAACGAAGTCGAAAAGGGCCAAAATGATAATATTTCTAAGCTTACCTCATCCAAGGGGGGGGCTACCATCAAAGTAATTCGAAGTTTATCTCGGGCATTCTGGATTCTATCGAAGATTTATCAAAGACTTTTCCAAAATCTCTCGACCCATGACCCATCACTTTAGAAGAAAAACACTCCTTTCATTTTTTCGGAAGATTGCATTCTAGCCTTTCAAACATTGAAAAAGAGTTGACCGAAGCTCCAATTCTCATTGCTCCGAATTTGGGGACCGAACCTTTTGAAATCAAGTGCGATGCAAGTGAATATGCATCTGGTGCGGGTTCTAGTACAAAGGATTGAGAAGCATTTTCCGACCAATTCATTACGCTATCAATACGAAGACTGAAAGCATGAAACAATTGACACAACAACCGAGAAGGAATGCTTGCAGTTGTATATGCTTTCGAGAAGTATTCGATCATATCTAATCATGAACAAGAGTGTTGTTTACACAGACCATTCCGCATTGAAATACCTTTTCAACAAGAAAGACGCCAAAGCAGTATTGCTTCGATGGGTCTTACTTCTTCAAAATTTAGATTTTAAGGTTATCGATACTAAGGGAGCTGAAAACTATGCAGCTGATCACCTCTCTCGTCTTTGAAAACCCTACGAAAAATTACTTATGATCCAAGAAGAATTTACCGAGACACTATTTCCTTTATAGACTTTAAGGTGTTTAACATCCAAAGACCAAGAGTACCACGTGGATTAGCCGACTTTGCTAACTACACGCGGGAAATTCATTTAAAAAAGGAATGTCGACTCCCCCCAAAAGAGAAAAACAAGTTCTTTAAAGATATAAAACATTACTTTTGGGGAGACCCTTTTCTTTCAAGACTTGTCGGATCAAATATCCGAAGGTGGGTAGATGGCAAATAAGCTCTCGAACTTCTCGAAGCTTGACACAGTGTATCCACAGGGACACTACGGAGGGCCTACATTACCGCCAAGAAGGTTGTAGATTGCCGGACGTGTAAGTGTAAGATAACATTAACAGAAACGGAAATGGATGGGATATATTTAGGAGGCTTTTGGGTGAATTTGGGGTGAAAGGGTTAGATATTATTTATAAGAATACACGTTGGTTGGGTTGCTAAGCCAAGAACTTAGACAAGATATACAAACTCTACACAACTCTAAATCAATCTCTTTCCTTTTCTTTTCTTGACTCTAATATAAACATAGACATAAGCAAATGGTAGCCCGTACATTTTTCACTCTTTTTTATATACATTTTTTTGTATACTTTTGCTATGCCATTGCTTAAACATATAATACATCATGGGGTTTTATAGATACACCCTTACACTTGAACTTTTACAAACTTGATATTTACAATCTAACTAATGACCTTAATTGAGACGGATCAACATAACATGGGGCTTATTAAGCTCTATTAGGGGTAATAAATTACTTCTTCCCTGCTACCATGAATCCTAATCGTCCCAAAATAGTATTTATAAGGATAAGGATTTAGCAACCGTGTACTTAATAATTAACTTGACTTCTTCCGATTCTTCATAAGATGAATACTACCATGAATCCCAATCGTCCCAAAACTGTATTTACAAGGATAAGGATTAGCAACCGTTTGTACTAAATATTAATTGGGTTAAACAATAATGTACTAAAGGTGGAGTTACAAGGTAGGCTAAGGGATTTGGTGTAACAATTGGTTCTTGGGTGAAATGCTCTTACATTAATTTAGTCCGGCCATCTAACTAGAAAATTAAGGAGCACCGTGAAAAGGGAGAGGCTCGGGGATTGTTATTGGGGTATCCTGCACTAAAAATGTAAGTACATGACAAGGGTGTGGGGATGTTATATGATCGGTGGTGACCATCATAACAGTAAAGGTTTAAAAACATGGGTTTAATCATAATGCTTTTTTGTCTGCAAATCCTTTTACTTACTATGTGGTCTCGAGATGATCACAAAAAACAAGTTCTAGAATTTAATATACTACCAGTTTACTCGTATAATTTCATACCAATCTTAATGCTCCAGAAAAGCCGACAAAGACCACACGTACACATCTGTAACGACGAAATAGACACATATGACTGCTCACCCCCCCTCCCCCCCCCACCACACACCTCTTTTCCCCCCCCCCACCCCCCCCAAAATCAATAAATCCTTAAACTCGAGAAGTAAAGTTGATAAAATATCTTGGGTATCAATAATGGATGACCGAATTACTATAGATCTAATGGCGAACCCCTCATTTTTGGGGTAGATTTCTAAGGGTTTTTTGTGATTTAGTCAGTATAACGTTCCTATCCATGAGACGCTATTAATACTCGGTTTTCGTCGGTATGAGTCATAAAAAATTTAAATTTAGGTCAAAATTACCTTTTTATGCGATGTTTCAATATATTACCGATCATTTTAAGAACAAAGCAAATGGCAATTGAAAATAGTTTCTAAGGCTTATTTACCCCCTACACTTAAGTTGAACATTGTCCCTAATGTTCTATAGAGTACTGTAGAATGAATAAAGGGAAAAGAAAACAAGTAAAAGAAACTAGTACTCCCCTGGTTTGCTCAATAATGGAGAAGAAACATGCGATAACTGGTTAAATCATCCTCCAAGAATCATCTAATGAAAACATCCTAAGATCTTCCAAGCTTCTTCTCATCAAATATAACCTGTAATCAAAGACAAAGACAACAACACAAGGTTAAAATACATGGGATAGATTTAATTACCAATAACGAGTTTAGGTTAAACAGTAAAGATAGGATGTTCGAGTAGCACAAACTCATCCATCTGTCTACTAAGTGGGCTTTTGAGTTACGTTTAGGGAAACAGGGGGGGGCAAAGCGAGTCTGAGGAAAAATGTTTAAACTCATGGTTTTGCAGGTTTATAAAAGAATTACAACTTTCTTAAGTGTTGTACAATTTTTATTTTCAAAAATACTTAAAATTTTCAAGTTTTCCTGTAACTGGGCATTTGACGCCGTCAGGAATATCCTGACCCCGTCACAAGTGTCGCGGTGACGGCGTCGCGTATAAATTGTGGCGTCGTCTCCACACTCTGTGAAAACTCATTTTTCATTTTTGATGAAAAATTTCCTGCACTTATTCTTATAACTTATTTTCCTGTACAAAAAATGCTGATATAAAACCTTGAGAATTAATAATTCAATCATATGACTCGAAACTGACACGGATTAATCATAAAACAATTCATTTTAAATGTTTGAATTTGGTTCTAAAAACCAGATATTTCCCCTACACTTATTTTGTTGCAAAATACCTTTGATTGCAAATAAGATGAAGTTACAGACAAACAAAGCATGATTAAAAATAAATTCAAACATATTAAAACATAACAATAAATAATTAAAAACACAAAAAAACCCTAATATGCGGGGAAAAGTAAAAAATATTAGGTTGCCTCCCAAAAGCGCTTTTCTTTATTTACAAGTCTTGTAGCTAGACTCGAAGTCACACGTCCTTATCGTTGTACTTCTCCTCGTCGACCATTCCTGGTTAGGTATTCGGTTCCAAGCTCTGGGCATTCTTTATAAAAATCATTATATCCCTTGCTCACACACCATACTTACTCCTCTTATTCTTGTCCTCCTTGTTTCTACGGGTAGACCAATTTTGTTGTACTCTGTTTCTAGGTTTGAAATGAGTTGTATGTTCTATCTTCATGGAGCTTCTTATAGGCCAACCCATCATGTTCGTTAGTTGAACCTAACTACTCCTTTGGGAGGGTTAATGAGTCATGTTGGATATTTCAAAAAAAAGAGCCTCCTGCAGCACTACTTGCGACAACCTAGGGTCTATGATTGAATCTAATATCATCTGACAATCATGAGTCATATAAACTGAGGTGAAGTTTTCTATGAAAACAATTCATTCCTCTTTAATCCTTTCCTATGAAATTGCTATCTCCTTTATTCTGTGTTTCTCCATGGGTTAAGTTTTCTCCTTTGATCCACAATTATACATCTATTCGGGGGTAATGCTGTTTAGAGGGGCACCGAGGTGTTAGGGTCAATAGTATGCTTTTTTCACATGCACATGCCCAATGTTGCATGGTATCTTGAGGTTTGATGGGCACCCTTCCATGATAATGGGGTTCCTTAGAAATATCAAAGGGATTAGGCTACACATGAGATACTTATGATATGCGAGTTCACTTCTAGTTGGGAATATGTCAAAACATTATACTCCTACCCCTTCGGTTGTTGTACTCCCTTCCTCTTCAGGTTCTCTTTTGCTAGAGTCGTCATTCTTTCTAATTAACTTAATAAATATGACTTCTCCATCATCCCCCTTTATGCAAACGACCTCGGTGTTGGATGATTGAAGAACCAACCTGAGCGATTCGAATAATGAATTGAATTTGAGGACTTTTTCGATGATGAATGCAACTGATGGATCGGGCGGAGTGAAAGGGTTGACATGGATATTTTTGGGTTATCCTTTTCTTCTTCCTCATTCTCTTTTGCTTTCTCATCATAGGAGTAGCTTTGCTTCTCGGAATGGATTGTGACGGCGTTGATCGAACCTTGGATATGTTTTGAGCATTGTGGGTCCATATTTGGGTAAGAACGAGCTGACAAAACTGGGGAAGTACTTAGTTTTGGGTTCTTAACCGTATCGCTAGGTAGTGCTCCTACTATTCAATCGGTGATGGCCTTCAATACTGTGTTGATTTTGTTGGTCATCTCGCTTTGTTGCTGTTTGAAATCGGCTTCAAACTTTTTTAGTCTAGCGTCTTGAGATGCCATGAAGTTGGATACCAATCCTTCTAGATTTGATTGATTGTTAAATTTTTAAGGACGGTTGTTGAAGGAACGGTTTGGGATTGAACCGTTGGGTTGGAACTGGTTAGGTGGGTTTGAAAAATTATTTTGAGAATTTTAGGGTCGTCTCCACCTAAGGTTTGGGTGACTTCTCCATGATGGATTATAGGTGTCACCAAGATTGTTTTGCTCAGGCTTAAAAGTATACCACTTACCTCCCGCTTCGCGAGGATGCGTATTCAACAAAGGCTTGCTCGGAATCTTCCATGCAATACTGAGTGTCGTAGAGACCACTGCAGATCTCACATGAGGTAGTGATTTTGTTCATTTAAGTAGGTTGTGTCAGAGCAAGATGAGCTTCAATCAAGCATTGGACTTAATTTTCAAGCTCGATTAGACGACAGTCGGATGTACTCGGGACATCTTGAGGCAAAAGAAATTGCCTTGACCGGCTTAGCGAAATCCATTGGGTCATTCCAACTTTTGTTGTCATAGAGGGCGAGGTCCTCTAACAATGCCCAGGATTCTTTGGCGTTTCTGTCACGAAGCTTACCACTGACTGATTGGTCAATGGTTCGTCTTGTGACGGGATTGACATGGTCATAAAAAAATTGGACTTTAAGGCAAAGGTCGATGCCATGATGAGGGACTTTTTATAGTAAGTCCTTGAAATGAGTCCATGCTTCTAATAGAGATTCTCCATGATGTTGTTCGAACATCAGGATATCATTACGGGGTTTTGTGGTCCTTCCTGGTGGAAAGAATTGAGCAAGAAAACGAGTAGTAAGATCCTCCCATATGGTGATGGATCCTGCTGAAAGACGTTAAGGCCAATTGCTAGCTTGATCGCAAAGGGAAAATTGAAATAAACGCAGGCGCGTTCTTTCCCTGTTTTCACTGTCAAGGTCAAGTGAGTCCATAAGTTTTAAGAAATATTTGAGGTGTTGGTTTGGATCCTCGGACCGGAGTCTGTGAAATAAGCATCCGTTTTGCACCAATCGGATGGTGTCGGATCAAAGAGGTACCACATTGTTCCCTGCGAGGAGCTCAATGGTATTCATGTAGCCCTCGTGGCTAGGTTTGGAGTAGTCTCCAAGAGTACGGATAGGATTCTCGTCTCCCATGGTGGTTGACGAGAATGGATTACGAAACAATTAACACAAAGAAAAGATAGACTACGAGAAAGCTAATATGCGGAAATTAAAGTCTCACTTGAAAGGATTCAAGCAGGTAGAACTAAGCTAAACAATGATCAAAACCTAACTATTTCCCACGCATCGACGCCAAAAACTTGATGCGGTTGTCGTAAGGGACTTCTACAAGAAGTTTTACAACTCCCTAGGCAGAGTACCTAACCGTTGTAGTAGTATAGGCAAGACTCGAGGGTTGTTATCGTTCTCTAGGGGAATAGGTTGGGAAGGCTTGATCACGGTCTAACAGAATTCTAGGGGTTGAGAGAAGATTATTTTTGTGTTTTTATATTTTATAGAAAGCAGGTAAATCTATGGTTTGAGATGTTGATTTGATAGACTAATAACTATACTAATTAATAAACTAATCTACTAGTGATAACTTTATAATAATTGAATGTATTTACTTAATCATGCATTACTTATCAAATTGTTTCTCCTAATCTTGTTGCCTTGTCACACTTGTGATGATATGTGTAAGTATTTCCTAGGACATGAACAGATTACACGAACCCGCCGTCTATTTAATGTTCCGTTAGGGCAATGCACAAGTAAGGTAGTATGAAGACTATTACAAGGCCCCTAAGAGTACATTAGTAAATGCAATGTGAAATAACTTATGAGGGATTCAAACCATACATAGGGGGCAAGGTAGTATGAAGACTGTTACCCGATGGTATCCTTTCTACGCACTCGCGTTTCCCTAGACGTGTAATACAGCCGTTACATGACAATAGATTGCGTTTTCTAGACACCTTACGAGTACCAATCTATCTAATCAAGAGCAACTATTAAAGGTTCCGACAATCCGTCTTTCATTGCAATCATACGTTATTACAAACCTGGGTTTAGCATCGCTGGTGTGTATATGAATAGCTCTATAGTGTGTTTTCTTAGATTCATACACATACACAACTATTGAAAGATTAATGATTAATTAAACAGTACTTGGATGTTTAATTGATGTTTTCTTGGTTGGCTTGAGAGGGTTGTCGATGGCCATGTTTTTTAGTCAATCCCGTCGGTTGTTGCGTATTGTGAGTGGGAGGCAGCAACGTGGAGTGTGTTTTGTCACTCTTCCCTAAATTGTTTAACACTTGTACACACCCATTTTTGCTGGGCGGTGTTTGTTATTGAAGTACGTTATCGCGGACGTGGAGTAGCGGCCTGTTTTGACCTGGACGTGAGGCGGTGGGGATGAGGTCGAGAGACGTTTGACCTCTTTTTGAGTCGGCTACATATGACCTCGTACAAGCCGTACTAATATATTCCTTGTACCACAGCCACACCAAAAGTCACCAGATGGAATTCGACCACGTTTGTCCCGGACGCGTCGTTTATGCTGCGAGCCGTCTCCCACGCTGCTGTATGCAAATTCTATTCCATGATTTTTGGTGTAGAGTCATATTCTTGTCCGTTTCTTCTCCAAATGAACCCAAGTCACGTGTATTTCCTCCAAATGCCATCTAAGTGCTAAAAACCTAAAAAAACGATTAAGAACATAATCTAGGCATATTTTACGTGATTTTGGGGTTTAATGGACCCCGAAATAGTGTATAAAATAACACCTCATCACATACCTGAAAAACTCTGGTTATCCATGTTAATAACGAACACCAACTCGAATATCTACTCTTATATATCTCTTAACTATTAAATTTACCATTACCCACTACGTCCAGCATTACCATTAGACCCTCGTTTAACTGTATTAATAACGACACAACTAAAAACTAACCACTTAAATCACACCAATGCACATATTGCCCACTATCTATAGAAATTGTTGAAATCGACTAAAAAAACATACTAAACAATTTTACATTACTTATTTTTACCCAGCAAGCCAACATCATACAAACTCTGTTAATCCCAAATAACATACATCAAATCAATCGATGACATGCAATTTTTTTTAAACCAAAAAATATGAAATAAGGGTCAAATAACTTTTTTTTTCAATTCAAATTACTATCAACTTAATTGCACCCATAGCATTATCAAAACAAATCAGCCATAAAGCAAGCATAATTTTTTTAGCATAAAATGAAATGACATCACTTAAAGCAAACAACGTTCATTACCTTAAGCATGTTGTCATTACATCACACTCAATTGTCAACCTATCTTTTCGTAGGAAACTAACACCGTACAAAAATCACTCATCCAAGACATCCATCTTATTTATTCCCAACAAGCCAACATCCTACAAACATCGTCGCTCTTATTTTTTTCTTAAGAAACTGTAGTATATTGGATATCATAACACAAGCATGGGAGATTGGGTTGTCCCGATTTTATGAGAGAGAAAGTGGGCTAGTTCCTTTATTCATCCCCCGGTTTTTTTTATTTTCATAATTTAGAGAATTGCTAAATTGCGTGCTTTATGGTATGGCAACTTTTGCACGTTTGGTTCGATCTCATGTATTCAAAATTGCAAAAAAAAAACGTCAAGTTCTCGGCAACTTTTAGTCCATTTTTGGACCTTTATCGAATGCCATTGACTAAAATACTAATGCAGATTAGTCAAAGTTAAAATTGCTAACATTCATATATTACTAACATATACATTAAATCCCCACCCCAATTAAAATAATCACCTAACAAAAAACAAATCAATAATAACTAACTTCACCACTTACATACAACACAAACAAACAAAATAAATAAAAACTAAAACATAAACCCATTTTACAAAAACATAATAAATTTACATAAAATCTAAAATCAAAACAACCCCTCAAAATCAAATACACTATAATAACTAAACCATAAGAATCAAATCAAACAAAATTATAACTTCCTAAAACTAACATCCTCAAAATTACACCTATACACTAGTAGAGATAACCATTATAACACACCACCATCTCTCTCCCAAATCCAAATAATCAATCCTTTACCTATTCCAATCCCCACATCACCACTATCCCAATCCTCACTCCCCTCCCCATCACCTACAACCCATCAAACGCTAACCCCCTAACCCCATTCACATCCTTCTACATTATTACACACACTACCACCATACATATTCCTAATTTACTATTACCTACACACAAAATTCTTATTCCCCCAATTAAACATTTTATCCCCCCAATCACCCCCAATAATCCCCTTCCCAAACACCCCCACACACATTTTAAAACTTTTCATAATCCCCCTCTTTTAACCAATATTAACAACCCAACACCCATAAAACCAAAATACCCTAACCATAACTATTACTATTCCACTTTACCATATACCTTTCCCTCACCATCCTCCTCCTCCACTATCCAATAAACTAGAGATACACACTATATTGTTCAACAATAGTGATAGCACGTCTACAATCACACAATGACATGTTATTACTGTAGCTCTAATTCAATAATTTGATCTCCTACGTGTGTATGTCATAGTGTTTGCTCGTGCACACGTGTTATAGTCTCCCCAACATCCTCATCCTGTACTCCATTGTCAACTGTATGTGTGCGACCAATGTTATCAAATAACAACCCATCACCCACCACAAAAACTATAATCAAAAGAATGTGACCTGATGGCTAAAAATAAAAACCTAAGAAGTAATCCATACGTTCTCTAATTTATTTTTGACTCAATCTAGAGTGTCGAAAAGAATATATATTGAACTATATATTTCGACATCTAGTGTAATCTTGTCAAGTATTGTGATTTAATAAGTACGATGTATATTATTTATATCTTAAATTAAATTTTGAAGAAATGATCCAAACGCTCCTTTATCAACACAAGACTTGACTAAGATTGTCGAAAAATATACATTAAGTTGTATATTTTGCTGACTAAAGTGAGTTCATTACATATGACTTGATGAAAATGAAATGGTGTTTATTTTTTACTCAAGGCCATGTTTTAAAAAGTTAAACCAAACGCCCCTTTATTTTATAGTTTTTATAAAATGTATCAATATATATATGAATTATATATCTTGATGACTTATACAAGTTATTTATGTGTTTATACATGTGACGAGTGATGGTCATTTCGACTCTAGACTATAATCCTAGGATATGAACGAAACACCCGTTTATTTTTATAAAATTTCACCCATTGATTCGAAAAAAAAAATATTGAGTTATGTATGCTTTCATAATCAATGTATAATCATTTTAACGTGTTTTTTGCATGAATCAACAATGTATAACTTTTTGTTTTGAGAATTTCAAAATTTTGAAAATGTATATATGTTCTTAAGAAATTTTTGACCCAAACAAAATTTGATTCAATCCTAATGGAAATTTCGAATTCCTATTACTACAGGGATCATTATAGTTATCAATTTCCTAGACCAAATCATAAGGATATAAACGACAAAAAAAAATTGAAAAATACCTAATTTTGATTAAGAACAAAATTGGATGAAATTGAAAGAGAAGAGTATGATGAATCTTACAATGGATGTTGTTAATCACGTTGTAGGTGTTTGCCTCTGGTGAAATTGGATGGATTTTGAGTTTGGGGGTTGGATTTTAAAGTGTTTGAGTGTGTGTGTTCGTCACACAGTAACAGGAAGAAGGGAGATGATGAAAATGGTGTGTTTGGTAATGGGTTTTGCAGAAAAATAGTCTGTTTGGCGAATTAAATGGCAGGTCCCCTTAAAGATAAAGGGTCCGCCCATTTTAACAAGGCCGGTCCCCTTAAAATTAAGGGGGCCGCCTATCTGACAGCCAAATTTTTCTTGGTTTTTTGATTTTGACTAATTTTGTCAATATACAATTATAAAAATACATTGGGAGCTACTAGTAATATTAGTTTAGATAATCTAGTTGTCGAAAGAATGACGGGAGAAAAATACTTGACACATTTAATTAACTTTTCGTTAAATTAAATAAACTTAAATAATTTCCGATGACATAATTAAGTTGTTAAGATTTTTAGATCGAGAGGAGGTCTAAAAATGATTGACGAAATTTAATTGACATTTTAATTAACCTTTCGTTAATTAAAAATACTTTGATTACTTCGGATGAGATAATCAAGTTGTCAAGTCGAGAGAAGATTTAACGAGGATTTAGTGACGTTTTCAATCCACTTTTTGTTAATTGAATGAATTAATTACTTCGGATGAAATAATTAATTGTCACGATTTGGAGTGTTTGAGAGATGATTAATACGTGACTATAGAATAATAGAACGGAGTCAAGACTCGATAAAACAGTTTTGATAGACGTAGATGATTGTAGACATATAGTCGAGGCGAACGTCGTAGTCGAAGGGAGTTTGTTTCATCCATAATGTTTTGATGTCATGTCTTTTCGACGTAAGATGTAAATACTAATCCTACTTCTATGTTAATTATTACCCACTAACTCACTTTTCTTTATCTATGTGAGTTCGCTACAAGTGGACATAGAAGATTTCCATTTTCTAGTGGTACGTAGAGAATCCTAATTCAACTACGCGAGAGAAGAGTTCATAATGCAAAATTTCTCTTAATTCTAGAAAACTAACAAATGGCATTTCTAGTGACTACACTATTCTCTCAAGCTTAACTTTACTCTTATTAATAATAACCTGTTAGTCTAGCAAGCATACTATCACACAGTCATTTAACACTTTGCACATAATCTATATTCTAAGTAATTGGGAAAGAAGACGTACCATTGCCTATAATATGTTTTCTTCAACATCTTCAAGTGAACACAAGCTTTGAAGATGAAATCATTTGGTAATCCCATCATAAAATATGAGAATATATGATCTTCAATTCATTTGTCGAATTCCAAAGAATGTTCATAAACAACTTCAATCTAAATATTGTAACAACTCAACCACTTGGTCCCCAATGTCTCATTGGTCCAAAATTGTTAGTCTCGAACATATTTTGCAAAGGTTGCATTTGATTCGGATACATATAGGGTGGACATATTCCCCACGGAGAGAAATTTTGTTGTTGTGAATAATTCTACATTGAATGATTATTATTAGGATAATTTTGTCTACCTTGATCCTTCCTAGGTTGTGGTGTTTTAGATCACATTTCAGGTTTAGTAAATCCGACTCTGGGTTTTAAAGAAGGTTTATAATAACGTTTTACTTCGTCCTCGCTTGGAATAGGAATTTTAGTATTATTTATAGCATAAATTTTGGTCTTGGGCTTGAGTTTAATTCTACTAATTTTTCTTTAGACTTAACCTCTTGTGACTTTACAAAGTTTACTTGTTTAGTCTCACTAGTTGATCTTTTGGTAAAATTAAATCCTAGACCAGTTTTATCTTCAAAAGGTTTTTGAAGATTTATATTTTCTTAAGTGAGTGGCTATTATTATTAAATTGATTAAGCTTATAAATTTCTTCCTTGAGCTTTTCATTTTCAATCATAAGGTCTTGACACATTTTACATTCTTCATTTTCCTCCTTACCCTTTTCTATTCTAGATAATTTATTTTTTAGTTCTAGTACTTCATTTTCTAATTGATTTTTAATTTGTTTTAGTGATTATTTTTAGCCATAACTTTTAAACCTACTTTGCATAATCGATTATATTCACTATCTATGTCTTTTTCATCTAACGATGATGGTCATCACTAAAGAATTCGGTTTCATAAAGTACCTCATTAGATGCTTTAGCCATAAGACATTTTTCATCTTTAGTCTTTTCTTCTTCGTCTTCGTCGCTATTACACCATGATCCTCCAACGAAGGCTCTTTGATTATAGTTTCTTGATAGTTTTGGATATTCACCGATGAGATGATTTGGATCTCCACATTTAAAACATTTCCTTTCGCTTTTGCTATTTTTGTCATCTTTATTTCTTTGGGATGATTTCTTTTATCTTGTGGTTGTCTTACGAATCTTCCTCATCTTTTGAAAAATTTTCTTGAAGTCTCTCACGACCATGGCGTATTCTTCGTCTTCACTATAGGAAGTCGAACTATCTTCATCATTAGATTCCTTTTTAGCCTTTAAGGCAAGAGATCTATTTTGTTCTCTTTTGCCTTTAACCATTTCAGAATCTTTCTTTATTATCACTTCATAAACTTTCAAGTTTCCAATAAGATCATCAAGCGATAGTGATGTTAAATCCTTCGACTCTCCAATAGCCATAACCTTTGCGCACCATTTAGGATGAAGTGCCCTAAGAAATTTCCTAACATAGTTCTTGCTAGAAAAACCTTCATCAAGTGCTTTTAGACTAGTAATAATAGTGTTAAATCTAGCAAAAGCATTATCTATCGATTCTTCTTCTGGAATCGTAAATTGTTCATAATGTTAACCAAGAAGATCTATTTTGTTATCTTTGACTTAGCTATTACCTTGGTGAGTGATTAACAAAGTATCCTAAATTTCTTTTGCGGTTTTACACATAAAAATTCTTTCGTATTCTTTACGTGGCAAAGCATTATAAATTACCATTTTAGCCTCATTATTTTTAGCAAGTTTCTTTTTAAGATCATCATTTTGTTAATCAAATGGTACAATTTCATCCTTTTTAGTTTCGGGATTATTTTGAATAGGAGGAAAATCACCATAGGTAATAACATGCCAAAGATCTAGATCTTTTGATTTCACATAAGTTTCGAATCTATTTTTCCAATAAATTAATCATCACATTCAAATAGTGGTGGTATAACACCCCGTGTTATGGGTCATTGACATCGTCGATAAATCCACTATGAATTTTTAGTATTATACGCGTTTGCTTTTAATCGTTATTGTTAAGATAAATCGCGTAAGCTAAAAATGATCAATCAATGTAAACGGGCATTAAACAATTAAGGGTTTACATCAATCAAGTATTAAATAATTATTTTGAGAATAATTATGGTCATTGTTCATTTATATTTATTGGTTATGTACATCTACTACGTTTCGCGATAAAGTACGTTTAGCCATACCCGGAACCCCATTAATTAGTCTACGCTTCAATAAATACCCACGAGTGTACCCAATACCCAAAGTTTATAAAACTTTATCCATATGTATACATATGTACACGTCCATATATATATGTATTAACCAAGTCATGTAAATTCCAAGCCTACACTTTAATAAAACAAACTACACTACCTTATACCTTCATTTTTCAAATGATACATTTATATTTACCAAATAAATATCTATGGGAAAACACAAATCCTTAATTCATGGGGATGATCTCAACTATTTAGTAACAAGAAAACATAAGAGTAACTCATGACTAGTGGTTTTGACCACTAGTCATCCTTGTTTTCCTCTTCTTGCTCCCAACGACCAACCCCCCCCCCCCTAGGACTTTCATAGTCTTTTGTTGACCACTAACTAGTCTTACCATATATACAAGTATGCATGAGATAGATAAAACATACATGCAAAACACTTAGCAAAAGATCAAAAACTCTCTTATTTCTCTTGACCAAACCCACGGCTCAAATAGACAACCCAAACAAACCATATAATCTTTTTATACAACTCATACAAGCTTTCATACACTATATCTAAGATACCTCAAGATGGTTTAAGGGTTTGATCAAGCCTTTACAAGTAGTTATCAAGAAAAGGAAGCTAGGGTTTATATTTGGAAAACTAGGGTTTTCTTGTTTGCAAGCTTGGTTTAAAAATCTAAACAAGGGTTTAGATTGTATTTCTCATCATCATACATCACTTTGAGGTTATCTATAAACCTTTATGTCTTTACTTTTATCATTTTTATGAGTATATATGTTCTATATAGTTAAATCACCATTTAGGGTTTTAAACATGTTAAATGGATAACTTACTTGTGATTATGATTTTGTACACTTTTTCATATGATATGTGATTGGTAATATCATGGAATAATGAGATTTTAAGTATGTTAACATGTTGGTTTAAGTGGAAAATGTTTAAGTATAAACTCGTGATTAAAAGTTAATTAAGGAAAGTTATGATTTTATGTGAAGTTATGAACTTGTGATCTTGGACTAATGGATAAATTATAGATCTTGGACTGTATAATATATATGACATAAGTATATTATGAGTTATAAAGAAATTATGGTATTTTAAATTGTTAAAAAGTATGTATAAAACAAGTATATAATTAATTATATAAAAGACACAAAAGGAGCTGTTTGGATTCAAAATCCAAATAGTGGGTTTGACATTTTAAAAAGATATTACATCTCGTGACGATTCCAAAAAGGTAAGAAACTCGAAAAACTGATTAATAATGAAAAAGATACGCTAATTACGAGTTATACGTTAATTAAACGGATTTATAAAATAACTTTTATAAATATTATACAAAACAGAAAGTTTGGTAATTTTAACAGATTATACATATTTTTAGGATTCCAAAACAATAAGAAACGTAATTTTTCAATTAAAAACGAAGAAGTTATGAATTACGCAAGTTTATATACTTAAAATGTATAAAAATATTTTTATAAAACTATTTTTATAAAAAGTTACTATTCATGATAGAAACATTAATTTTTGTAAACTTCATAAATAAATAGAACTTTCAATTACGAGAACGTGCTCAAAATAATTACTAAAAACGGAGCTAAAACGAATAAAATACGACGTTTACGATAATCCGAGTTTATAAAAGTAATTTTATAAACTATGAACAGTAAAAATTTTACGATAATTTTACGTAATCCGACGTTTACGATAATCCGACGATAATCTGACGTTTATAGTAAAAATTATGATAATCTGTTCATCAGCAAACCCCACTTATTAAAAATGTGATAATTTTGATAACAAAGACGTGGTCGAAGGAATCGCTAAAATCGGTATTTAAACAAACAAGTTATTGCATTTATGGGTATTACGACAATTAAATTTATAAAAGTAAATTTATAAAACGTCATGAACAGTAAAAGTACTATTCATCAGAAGGTTATAAAATATAAAATGTAATATTTATATACATCATCTCAATACGAAGACATGGACGTAAGAAACGCGAGAAACGGGTTTAAAACGGGAAAGTTTTGCTAGTTTTACTAAAACAATAATTATAAACTTTTTCACTCTATAACAACGATTTCTAAATTACAAATAGACGGTGATGAAGCTATATAGAATTATATGTGGTTATCAAAGTACTATATTACTAGAGAGTTTCATAATGAGGCCTCTTCGGGGTGGCGTATCGACGAGTTGTTGGATTTACGATTTAAAGTGTCATAGCTCCTCATACGTCACTACATGACCTCTTAAATTATGATAGCCCAAACGATAGTATGATGTAACTAACATAGACTTGTATATGATGTTAGTTAATCAAAGCGATTAGTGCTTATACGACCTATGTTCATTTAGGTTGCATTCGATCATTTACGTGACGCGTTATCTGTGATATTCTTGTTATTCGCTCAATCAAGGTGAGTTCATAGCCCCACGTTTTACATGCTTTTGTTTTATAAGTTTTTGGGGGTGAGAAACATGCAATGTTTTACAACTGGACATAAGGACTTCACTGCTTTCTATAAATTATGACACGCAAGTGAAATAAACTTTAATTGGATTACGTGTTTGCCTCTAAGTTAGCAGAGTAACCTTAACAATTGATATCCCATTATCATGATCTGTCAATTGACATTGATTTATGAAGTGAATTACATTATGTGAAACACGCGAACTGTTAAGAATAGAATGCTGATTTGGACTTGACCTCCCCGTTCCTGTTATTATCTATCACCTGGGAACGTACGATTTTATAAGCGATGTCGACATTTGGGATGTTTAGGGTAGATAACATCTGATCGGCAGAATAGCGAAGCGGTAATTTCTTTATTATTTGCGAAATAGTAATTGTCGAGCTTCATTGTCACGATCTAGGAAAACGTAATCGGATTTTGATGGATGTCTGCATCTGTTTCATTATCAAGCGGGGAAGAGTCTTGCAGTACCTGCATATTATATTTTACATTTTTGTTGACACGTTTTTAAAGCATATTTTTTTAGCAGTGGTCAATAGGCACGAGGTGCCAGGGATACAATGGTGACACTTTTGGGTTTCGCCGCGAAAAGATTTAGATGTAATAAAGGTTTTTACGGGAAATGTGTATGGTTCTAATCTTTGAGTTAATATCCAAACACTGAACAAGTTAGAATGCGTGTATGCTTCTTGTGTACTCATGTCTTCATCAAACATCCACTGTACCATTTTAACGACAGTAGGAGAATACCTTTTACATCGTTCTTCAATAATATCTTTTTCTATTGATCTATGAAGATTGACACGCCCCGATAACTCCTTATTCCGCTGCGACCCAATTTGGGGGTGTTACAGATGGCTTCAGAGCGAAGGTTATATGAGAACCAGTGTCAAATTGTTATTTTTGCTGGACTATAACCGATATTTACATCCAAACATTACATTCAAACAAACAGGGTTTTCTACACCGGACACACTAGTTGCTCATGTCATTTAGTTAGTTGGATCTAGATGACATATTCAAAATTGATATACGATGGCTATAATATATTACTATATTAATAATAAGGTACCTTATATAATATACTCCATAATCAAGTTATTTTATTTGCTGGGTCACTTCATAAGTCATGTCCACTTGATTCCCCGCAGTTACTTAGTACCACTCTGTTCACTCTGAGGCACTATCAGGAGTATCCCATCTGAGGAACCTTACAGAGGAGGCTAGCCAGACATTATGGAGCAGGTACCACAACATTCTCTAGAAGTATATGTAACCTGATCCCAGAGAGCTGAGGATCAAGTAACTGAATAATGCTCTAATTAACACATATCTTTTACCTCTAAAAACACTGAGCTTAATAGAGTGATGACCACACAAACCAGACAAAAACTGCCAAATATATGTATTTGTTTTGCATTTGTATTGATGCAGGAAACGGATATCACAACAAAATAAGGCACAAAAACCACGCCAAAATGAAAAAACTGATGCATCGGAATGGAAAAGACTGTGACAGAGCAAGACCAAGAGTCCAAAAATTTCAAGTCATGAGTCATCCAGGAAGAATCAACAGTCAAACCGGAGCCGGAACTGAAGATACTATTGTGGATTCAATCTTAACCCATCAGGAAGGGGCCCGAAAGCCAATAGTATAATTATGAAAGACTGTGAAACCAATGGGCCTCAATCAATTACAACACCCATTGTGTGCATTTGACAAAAGACAGGTGATGACTTTTAAGGCCCAATCCAAGCCCAGTTACAGCCAATCTCAGCCATTGTACACACAAAACCCACAGCTGAACCTTATTGGGCCTTAAAAAAGCCCAATAACATAAGCCTAGAACCTTATTGGGCCCAGACACACTCAATTGGGCCCATAATAAGCCCAAAAGGCCCAACACAAAACCCAAGCCGCAATACCCTTTTTTTATAAAACAAATAAGGACCAAAATGTAAATTTTAAAAACCTTGTTTTATAATTAAAAATGAAAAAAATAAAGAAAAGGGCCAAAAATGCCAAGTTTGAAAGTTGTTTTAAAAAGAAAAATGAAAAAAATAAAACACAAGGGCCATTTTTGCAATTTACCCTAACCTCCTTTTATTCTTTTAGTTATAAAACGCAGGGACCATTATTGCAACTTTCCAAAACTCTTTTTATTCTTTTGTTATAAAACGACAAGGGCCAAAAGTGCCACTTTCCAAACTTATTTATAACTAAAAGGGGCTGAAATGAAATGAAAAGAGAAAAAAAGTGTGAGGGCCAGTTTTGCCTCTTCCCCATTCTTCTCTTTAAACCGTTACACCCATAACTGTACCCTCACCACTTTACCGCCAAAACCCCCTTCCCTTTCCCACGGTTTCACTCCCAAACCACCTCCCTAGTACACTCACAGCTAACCCCATACCCTTTCCCCACTTACCCTGCCCCTATAACCCTTCCCACTTGGCAATTTACAAAAACCCGACCCCCTTTAATGGTGAGATGGTGTACAAGAACCAATGGAAGGCTAGGATTGCTTGGGAAGCATTGCACACTCACAACAAGCTCATCCCATGAGCCAGAAGGCTTTGAGACTTCTATAAAAGAGAAGAGAGCAAGCCGAACACCACACACCATATTTTACCCTGTTTTAGTTTTAATGTTTTTAATTTAAGTCTTTTCTTTTGTATTGTTGTACTCAGTTCTACTTTAAAGAGTTTAAGTTGTAATTTGCTTTGTTTTTAATCAAAAAGTTAAGAGTTTCTTTTTATTGCTACTGTCGAAATTATAAGCCTTTGATTCTGTTTAAATTGAAAAAGAATGTGTTAGAACTGTTAACCATCACTAGTACTCACTTTTCTAATCCTATCATTTACTTAAAATCAGTAAAAATTGATTTTTATATATTAAAGGGGTGTTTGGTTTAGCATGCAAAATGGGTCATATGGGGGTTATCATGGGTTGTAACCACTCAGCCAACTTTGGCTGAGTGTGTAGGGTTTATTAGGCCATTTAAATCACCATTTTTAGTTTGAAAATAAGTTTTTGTGGTTTCTATATTCTGTCAAAATTTAAATAAGCCAAAATGAGCTTAAGTGCTCCAGCTGCTTATGCAGCTTAAGCACATTGTTTTTGTGCTTGTTATTGTTGTTTCTAGCCAAATAAAACACCCCTTGTTCTGTCCCTTTAAGTTCACCAAGTAATAGCCAAGTGTGCATGTGTGTTTGTGAAAAACAGTCAACTTTAAGCCCAAAATTCAGCAGGTTTAAGTCCTCATTTATAAACCAAACTTTGAAAATAAGCTCATTTGCCACCATTGTTTATCTGTTTGGATTTTGTTTTGGGTAAAAAGCTCTTAAGAGCTTATTTTCATAAGCCTAAAAGTCCCCTTTGTCCACTGCTGTTGGCCTCCCCTGGTGCTGAGCACCTCATTTCACCCCACTTTTCTAGCTTATTTAAATATTAAGCACTAGGATATTTTTGCTTTTTCATGTAGCTTATAGGTCCCACTCTTAGGTTTTCCAGCTTATTTCCTTTAGTTTGCTTTTTAGTGTAGCTTAATCTTAGGCTTTAAGTCACCTTTTTCTGTTTTCTTATTAAAACTGTTAATATAGCTTAAGTTATCCCCAGCTTATTTTAGGGCTTATTAGATTTCCATAGCTTATATTTAGGACTCCCCTCTCCCTATTTATCTGTCCCCCATAGTTGTAGCTTATTTTGTTAGCTTATATCCCAATAAGAAAGTAAAATAAGCTCATAAGCTTATTAAGCTTCTGCAGCCCCATTAAGCTCACATTTCTAGCTTATTTAGTTCACTACAGCTTATGCACCTTTTATGAAAATTGTTCCCCTTAAGCCCCTTAACAACTTTGCTTTTATAGCTTTTTGATAATAAGCTGTTTGGACCCTTTTTGTAATCGGGGTCCACCTCAGGGACCATTTGTGTAATTTCTTCTTTTACAGTTATAATTGTTAGTCCCTGTGGTTAGTTAGCCTGTTACCCCGTTAGTCCTTGTGTCCTTTTCACTGTTAGTCCCTATAGTTAACTTTAGTTAGTTTATTTAATTTAATTAATATAATTTAGGTTAAAATCTAATTAGTTTAATTACTTTTTATTTAAACAGTAAAATTTGGGCATTTTTATATTTTTAGAATTGTTAATTTTTTCTTTATTTAATTTTATTTTTTCAGAATTTTTATAATTATATTTTCTGACTTTTTATATTTAATTAGTTTTAATTAGTTTTTAATCTTAGAAAATTCATAAAAAAT
>BQNB010013156.1:31654-77755 GCA_026074375.1 Tanacetum coccineum | reverse complement strand
GACCTCTCCACGTTTTGATAATCACAAAATGTAAAAACGATTAATGAAAAATTATTCGTAAACAAGTAATTAGTAGTAAATTTTTATTTCGAAAATTTAATCACTTAAATTTATGAATAAATAAATGCTTTATGCATTTTATGATCAAATGAATTTTTATTCAACCTCACATTTTTTATAAAAATATCACAAACATTTTTATAACTTTTACAAAATATTTTTCGATTTAAAAGAAATGTTTTATTCAAAATAAATATTTTGAATTCAATTTTTCTACCTAAAAACGGCTAGAAATGTTCCGGAAAACACCTCCCCCAGAAAAGACAAAAAAGGGAGCGTCTGGCCTGGGCGCCCCCTTAATTATAAGGGCGATCCCCTTAATTATTAAGGGGACCAGCACCCTAATTAAGGGGACCGCCCAGACAAAAAGGCAACTCAGTTTGCCTATAAATACTAAACTATTCTCCACTGATTTTCTCACCTTTTGCACACACTTTCTTTCTGTTCTAAATCAGATTATACTCTCCTTTTATTCCTTTGATCATTTAATCATAAAGCTTTGTTTCCAAGTGATCCAAGCTTTGATCCTCAAGTGCAAGAGAAGAATACTTCCTACCATCAAGTGAAGAAGTATTATAGCTTAGAGTGTGTCCTTGCAACCTTGTTGCAATTGTATCTTATCTTGTAAATTTTTTGTGTATATTGTGAAGGTGTGTATTGTAGTTGTGTATATTAAGTAAATTATGGTGATCATTGTAAGTATAGTTAGATCAGGGTGATCTTAGTAAGTAGTGTTAGATTGGTGTGTTCAAGATAGTGTTTAGTTGAAGTGAAGTTGTGGAGTAAAGTGAAGTTGTGAAGTGAAAAAAAAGTAGTGTGGTGAAGTGAAGTAGTGAATTGTCATGAAGTAGTGTGGTTAGTTGTGATAGATTGGTTCTACCTAGGATTAGAACTCGACATTACGCTTAGTGTCAGAAATTGGTGTAAGCTAAGTTGTGTATGGTTTTCTCCGCCTAAAGGGAGCTTGTTGATATAGTGAAGAAAACTCTCAAGTTTGGTGCTCGGGGAGTGGAGTTGGGATAAGAGGTGCTTCGTTACTGAACCACTATAAATCCTCGTGTTATGGTTTGATCTTTCCATCTCTTATCTCTTATCTTGCATACTTATTTCATATCTTGTCATTACATATTTGATTAGTTAAATTGTTCATATTATGCACATTGTGAACTCACATAAAGTTGAATATAAGTTTTTATAAACAAACAACACTTTGAATAAAAAAGCGGTAAACTATTCAACCCCCCTTCTAGTTTTCCATAACCCTGGTCCTCTGGATTATCCTGATTCGCGTTCGCATCCTTATTGGAGTTGGAAGTAGGTTTAGATGGTGTGGCCGATAACACCGGTTTAACCAGTTCTGGATTATCCTTTTGGTTTTATCCTCCGCCACTATTAACAATCGCCATGTTGCTGATCGACGACACCCCTTGATCCCCTAAACGTATGATGCGTATTTTATTTTAAAATATATTTATTTAAGTTTTAAATATATAAAACTCGATTTACCTGACAAACGCACTAACGGGTAGAGAACCCGATCGTGAGTAGTGTAGTAATGGTAAATCCGAGGTCATCCCAAGAGCTAAGTGTCAATTAGTTTTAATTTGAAAGTTTCATGTTTTGAAAATAGTTCGAAGTTGATTTATGAAAATAACAAGAAAGTAAATTGCGAAAAGTAAAAGTAATAGAAGTAATCAGGGAGAGAAGCGTGCTAGCCTAGCCATTTCATTACTACCGTTATAACTATGTTTTCATGTGCAATGTTACACCATGGTTTCATTAGTGGTTTCTAAAGTCGACAATCCTGAATAAATATCTTTAGTCTGTCCTATAATTCTTGCGATCCCGAATCTCCTTAAAGTCACGAAGGTAGGGCAACCAGGTCATAGTGATCAATCATAACTATCCCAAAAACTAGTCTAATAACCTATACAGATTATTAACCCTCTCTAAAAGAGTTCCTATGCTTTCTAAGTATATAAAGTGATAGAGGCGGTAACTTGGTTAATCCCTACACTAGGGATATGGTTTTAAACCTACCCTAGTACCACTGCTAATCCCATGTTTAATTGATAATCTAATAACATGATTAACAGGATCTAAACCACCCGCAATACTACCAAAACCCAGGGTTACACGATAGTCAAAGGATATCTAATGAAACCATGATCTAACTTGAAACAAACATTATAAAAATGGTAGATTCATGACTAGGCCAACACTTGAAGTGCTTAGCCGCTCATAGAAATAATACATCAAGAATTAATAAAGATAATCATGGATGGAAAACTCATAATTCTTTTAGAAGCGGTTTATAAATGATAAAATACAAAAGTAAGATAAGTGTGATCTCCCTTGGACTTCTTGTGGAATTCTTCGAGCTATAGAGGCCTTGATAACCCATAGATCTGTGATAGAATGGTTGATGTTAAAGTGGCTGAATGAAGCTTCTATTTATAGATTTCGAATATGTTACGGTGTAACCTTTTAGAGGTTTACGCCGTAAACTGCTGACATGCACTTTCCATCTTGCAGGCTTAAAGGATGTTACGGCGTAATCAAGTGTCCACGTTACACCGTAATGCTAACTCAGATGACTCATCCTTCCATAATAATAATGTTATGGTGTAAACCTTACGTGTGGTTACACCGTATTCTTGCTGGGTGATGTGTCTTGCCTTGAATATATTACAGCGTAACAATATCGTAGGGGTTACGCCATAAAGCCTCGTAAGAATCTATATTTTCTTCATTTTTACGTTCTTTTCTCGTGTTTCTTGTCACATACTTGCATTTTACATGAAAATAATGAAATGACCGTAAAAGTATCGAATTCAAGTATTTATAAGCCAATTGCAAGTATTTTTAGGGGAAAATTGATACTAAAAAGTATTAAATATTTGATGTTATCAGATATCCCTCATTTGACTTCTGCTTGCCCTCAAGTAGACCTGTTAGAATAGTTTATAAAAAGGTTTCTCTGATTTAACTCAAAGAAATGAATCCATAAAAGACTTATGTTAGAAACATCAAAGTCGAACACCTCATAAAAAGGGGATAAAAAATTACTCAACTCTCAACTAGTCTAAGTGTTCATTTTTGGGGTGATCGCTCATCTACACAGTCATAGCATGTATTCTATCATAAGCTTGGAGAGTACACAAATCTGCACCAGTTCGAGTTAGGGTCTAAAGAATTCTTAAAAGCAACATGGGTGACATAACACAAGTTTATTGGGTGATATAAGGGTTAGGATAGACATAGGATACACATTTAATTGGTGTTAAGATAAAACCACAAAACAAATAGTCATATATAATCTAAGGTATCCATAACTGGATACTGTCCACCCATAGTCCAAGTCTTTAAGTGCGAAAATCTGATCATATCATCAACATGGGTTAGCTAATAATGAGATCTTGCAGAGCATGCTAACTTATTATTCACTAGGTGGCTTATAGTTGCACCACCTTTATACATCGAATGGCTTATAGTTGCACCATCCTCCAAATCACTAGGTGGCTTACAGTTGCACCACCTTTTTACTTAGTTAGTTTTGTACACGTAACCAACATCAAGAGTTATATCACTAGGTGGCTTATAGTTGCACAACCTTTTTTTACAATACTCCTGTACATAACATATCACATAGCCCCCCACTTGAGATAAACAATATCAAAAGTGATAATACCGGGAGGTTTTCCATGATCATAATAATATGTCTTCAATGAAAGTGCCAATCTTTGAACCATTTTCCTGAACCATGGACTTAGGTAGCCAGAAATTTCAACACCAGGACAAATATAGACTATAGGTTGGCTATGGCAAAATGGTGTAACGAAAAATATAATAATGGGTGAAAACATAGATTGGCTTAACAAGGGTGATCTAGGGGTATCTTGCACTAATGATGAGTGTAATAAAAGGGTTTTTAACACGGGAGGTCGACAAGTCAATGTAACAAGTCGATAAACACACACATAGTGGCTATTTGGGTGAATTTCTAAATGTTGCCTTCTCAAACCATCTATCCTTACTAATCAATTAGGTCTCGAAATAATGTACATGCCAATTTTAAAGTCTATAATACTACTGGCACACTTTATATTTTAGTGGATTTTTGTATAATGAGATGAAAACGGAACATTAGGATTAAACCTCACCAAGTAATAATAAAGGGTAATGTGCATTCGGCAAAGATTAATTCTAGTTCAGTAAGAAAAATATGTCAAAAATTTTAAAATTGGCACAATTTTTCAAAGAAAACTAGAAAATCGAAGGCAAGAATAGGTCAAGTGATAATTCTACTCCTATCCCCCACTTGTTTTGTATAATGTCCCTATTGTACATTAAGGAAATTAAATAAACAGGAAGAGTAGAATTAGAACAAGAAACTCCCTTGAGCATTGCTTCTGATCATACGAAATGTAAAAAGTTATCGAAGAAATCCAGAAAATCTCCATCTTGAGCAAGCTCATTTTCCCTTGTGATCACTCAAACAAACCAATAGCATAAAATCGTTTAAAGAGAAATATACAAGAAATACAAACCTAACTCACTTTCAAAGGAATCACAAATGCATTTAGCATATGCAACAAGCCTTTTAAACCACTTGGTGGCCCAAGTAGACGAGTGAAGTCTTGTGAGGGTTTCCAAAGAACATACCCATAAAGTTTATTTAGATTTACAAGGTTTAGCAATGCTTTAAAACATTATTTTAAGGTTTTTCAGAAAGAGGTTACGGCGTAACTCCGGTGGTTACGTCGTAATCATGTGGTATTTTAAATATTTTAGTTTGTAAGTTTATGGCATAACCATAATGAGGTTTACGTCGTAATTGAATAGGTTACGGTGTAACCATGTATGTTACGTCGTAACTGCTGCTAAATAAGCACTTCTACCACAACATTACGGGTTGAGTTGGTCTCGAAAGTTACCTCGTAACTGTTGGAACCTGCAAAACAAAGTAGAACATGCAAACCAACTAATGTGTGGAAAATGAAATTTATTAATAAAAAGAGGGTTGTCTCCCGACAAGCACTTTTGTTTATTAACGAGTCTTTAAGTTAGACTCATGCTTACTCTACGTTTCGTCGTATGACTCTTTCTCATCGTCATTCCCTAAGATTTCTTCCATAATTCCAGCTCTTATTTTGGCAATATTTCCCCTAGTCCTATATAATTCTTCCACTTCTGAAACTTTCATTTTTGTATAAACTTCTCTTAGACCAATGCTATATCTAGTAACACTGACGTTTTTAATTAAAATTGGGGGTGGTTTGACGTAGGGCATTCCTAGCAATCTGCACTTCATTTCCTTGTATTCTTTGTCACCCAAATCAATAAATCCGTCATATAATGTTGGTTCAAGGTAATCAATAATTCCTTTTAAATCATCGTCATCTTCATCCGTTCCCTTGAACCATTCATGATGTAACTTGTTTATTATGGTTCCTAGAATTTCGTTTTCCTTACTTTCCTTGCATCCATCAGGATCTTTAAATCTTCGCTATCATCGTATTCATTCCCGAATCTTTTTCTCCAATGATCTCTAAGAATTTTGTCCCTAGTTGTCTCACTAACCTCCCCAAACCTAATTCGTAACCAATCGTTCAAACTTAAATTCTCCCATTAAACCTCTATTCGTTTGCCCTCGTTTTCACTTTCCCAATAACATTTTATTTCATTATGGCATAAGCTACCCCCGTCACATTTTTTCTTAAAGGGGCTCCAGGATGCCCATATTTCTTGTACTCCTTCTTTCTTGCGAGAAATAGGGGTACACCAATGTAATTTTTTCTTAGTAGAGGTTAAGTTTGACCTAAGTTCCCCATTTGTTTCTTGGGCGATCAAGCTACACCTGTAAATAATTTTCTCATACGATTCTTGAACCTCTATATCATAAGTGAACACATCAGGGTCAATAGATAAAAGATGGTTAATTTTGCATGAGTTAGTATTACATGTGAATAAATCAGAATCGATTTTCATTAAATCATCTTCTTCCGCATTTATTTAGGTTTTGATCATTCGAACAGATTCATGTATGTTGTCGAAACAATTAATTCTCATTTTAAAAATAACCTTTTCATTCCCAACCTCTAAAGAAATAGCCTTTCTAAATATGTCTACTTTAGCATAGGCAGTGGCGAGAAGAGGTCTTCTTAAATTACGGGCATCCTAAAGTCCTCAATTCTGTCAAGTATGACAAAATCAATTAGGAGAATAAATTTATTAATTTTTATGAGCAGATTTTGACAATCCCTTTTGAGATGCATTTAGTGTTATCTGCCATTTCTATAACCATATTGATTGGTTTAAGCTTTCCTATTTCTAAGCGTTTAAACATGGAAAAAGGCATAATGCTAATGCTAGCTCCTAGGTAAGCTAAAGTATTGTTAAAATCTAACCTTCTGATAGAGCAAGGAAGAATAAAAATTCCTAGATCATTTTCTTTTAGAGGTAGTTGATTTTGTAGAAGAGCTGAGCATCTAGGATTCATAATAACTTCATCATCTTCCTTGGTTAATTGCTTATTGGACGCTAGGTCTTTCATGTATTTAGGATAATTATCTATTTGCCTGATTTCCTTAAGAAGGGGCCAATTTATCCTAATTTTCTTTAAGCTCTCCATGGTCTTATGAACTAGGGCTTCCTCGGCATGATTTTTAATCGATTAGGAAAAGGGATTGGTGGTACGTAAGGTTCGACATAGTGGTTTATCGTTTGTTCTGGTAGGTTTGATTTTAATTTAGGAATAACCTTGGAAGTTTTTAATTAAGTGCTTTTAGATTTCTCGTCGTTCGAAAACCCAAAATTAGCAGAAAAATACTCGAGTTCTTTGGGAGAGTAATAAAATGGTGTGTACAAAGGTGTCTCATCATTAGCAAAGATTGTTTTACATTCTTCGAGTTTTGCTACCTTTGTTTCTACTTCAGCGGCTAAGGTTTTTACATGAGATTCGAGTTTTTAGATGATTTTATCGTGATCAATTCGGCTTTTCGCAGTGTTTTGACAAAAAGTTTTTAGCCATTCATCCTGTTCTGCTTGTCTTTTGGTAGCTCATTCCATATACTTATTAATTGTTTTGACCAAGTTTGGTCTCTTTTCTTCAGATGATGTTTAATTATCTGTACGAGTGTAGTATCCCAGTAGATCTACACGAAACTTGTCTCCACTACTTCCGTTGAAAGGAGCGAGAAGCCCAAATTCACCATACTTAATCTCATCCACCTGTTTGACTTCCTCGTTGAGAGGATATTCTTTGTCAAGGTAAGGTCCTTCATAGATTTGACATCCAACTTGGATTGCATGAACATTTTTTTAGCTTCTTCATATCGCGTCCCAAGTTATCCAGTTTACTTATTGTTGAGGTAAATTTACATGGACTACTTAAGCTTGGTAAAAGTGACCTCAGCCTTAACGTATATCTGGATCAGCTTGGTTCCCTCGGACTTTAATCCTCCATTCCCTAGCTAAAAATAAGAAAGAACATTGTTAGCTAGCCCGGGGTGTTAATCCGGGACCAACTCTGGCGTAAGAGTAAGTATGGTGATATGAGATAAATGCGGAGAATGTAAAGTATGGTCTAGAGTATGTGTTGTGTGTTCCGTCATAGGGAAATGAGCTATCCCTTTATACTATTTGGGATTCGCTACAAGACATAACCGTGGGGCTCTTTTTTAGTATGATTTGTCAGCTACGTGTCATCCCAAGGATGGTGGTCCTTCACAGGGACTGTACCTTTGTCGGATTGCCCTTAGATACCGCTGCGCTAGGATAGAGCTAATAACACTGAAGCTGATATGTCCTTTGACATACTAGCTTCTTCAGAGTTCCGGTGGCAACTCCTGACCTAACTTGTCCTTCGACAAGTCAGCATCTCCAGAGCGTTTGTTTAGTTTAGCCCGTGTTAGTTTGGCAGGAGTATCTGAGCTATATTTTTCCTTCGGATGTTCCAAGGGAGACTATACCTCATTAAGTCCCCCCAATTTAGTATCTGCCAAGCTAGCTTATTAGTGCTAGACTTAAATGTGCTCTGCGTCATTAATGTTCTGCATATGCGAACGTGGCTGTCTTTTGTCCACACGTTTTCTTTGCGACGTGTCATGTATTAAAGGTAACTTCCTAACCGTCATGTCTTTTCCTCCTTCCCCTATATATAGCAGCCTCCGTTTTACTTTTCACTTTACCCTTGCTATATTAAAAAAAACACATATTATTTTCGGAGCTATTGTTTTTGCTTTCTACCGCTGCTTATTTTGCTCTGGATTCTTCCCTTTCCTATGTACCTTTTTCTTTCCTTCTTACTTTTTTAATTATGGCCAAAAAGGATATGGATATGTACCATTCCTGACTCACCCAAGATGACCTAAACGACCTGATTATTAAATATAAGATACCTCTCGACCTTCACCCTCGGCTTCCTTCCAAAGAATTTGTAATGTTCGAGCTTCTAGATGATGCTATTGGTATTTATCATTGGATTTTTGACTTTTCTGGTGTTCGCATTCCTTTTTCTTCGTGGCTTCTGGCTCTTATCAAACATTATAGGGTTCATTTCTCTCAGCGTAATTACTTTTGACGTTCTTTGCTGGTCCTTGTAGATAGAACCAACGATGGCATTGTTTAGGGTTTTCCAGACTTTATGCAAACAAGGTGATTGGTTTTCTTTTGCCAAGCGCCGTGCTCCTTCTCCGGTTTGCATTGATGATAATCACTCGTGTATGAAGCATTGGAAAAGTGGTTTATTCTTGATCAATCGAAGGGCCATTCCTGATTCTATGGTCTGGAGACATCCAAGTGCAGCGATTGATGATCCTCGTCCTACTGCTGGTTCTTTTAGCATGGCTGATGTCCGTCGCTTGAGTACGCATATGATAAAGCTGAGGGATATGCCTAAGGGGGGTGTTGGTCTTATCAGGGTTAAGTCGTGTTTGGAAGATATGTGTTTGTGATCCGGTACTTTGGGGTGCCGATGGAAATGGTATGGGGGGCAGGTTTTGATCGTTTCTTGCTGTATCTCTATCATTTGCTTCTTGTGTTCATTTTTATTTTCCGTGTTTGTAGTTATGGGCATTTATGATTTTCTCTACCTTCCTGAGTGGACCGGTGCTGAGGTTCAAGGGGAGCCTCATCATGATATCAGGCCGACCCTTCAGAGGCTTCCCTTTTAATGTACTCCTCCTGCTGCTGCTGATGATGTTATTTCGGATCCTACTTTGGAGGATCTTATTGTGGGTACTCGTAGTGTTAAGATTCTTGCCAAGGCTGAAGCTTCTCCGAAGCGAAAGGCCTCTACTTCTGGTGCCACCTCGATCCATGTTGCCAAGCGCACTAGGTTTGCCTTGGCTCAATCGTCCGGTAGTACTACCCACCCTAGTTTGTTTGTGGATAATTGATTGTGTCGTTGTGTGGTGTTAATTTTATGATTTCAAGTTTTAATTTATATTTTTCTGACTTAACCAAAAACAATACTTTAATGGGCAGTGTATCCGGTCGGTGGTAGATTCGTGGTAAGTAGGGTGTCGATCACTAAGAGCGAGAAACACTTTCAATTTATTAATACTTTGGTTTTTCTAATCTAAGTTAGTCTAATCTATGCTAAACCTATGCAAAACCTATGTTAATCCTAAATCGAATGGATAGGGGGGGTTTAGCTTGAGAGACTGGCACATGTTTTGTGGTGACTAAAACCATTTCAAGACACTAAACCACACGCAAGCAAATTAACAAAAGATAAAAGAGTGATCTAGCCAAATATAAGAAAACTGTATTAACCATTATTAATCCAATCAGAACGTTGGTTTGTTTATTTAGTGTAATGATTACTTATCTCGAGGCGGCATATCATTCTTAAGATTAAGGCGGTACTTCTTCATTAAACCTAGACACGTAGAATTATGTCACAATTAAACGCATCCGCATAAAGCATTCTTATTTGCTGATTATAATCTATCTTAGGGATTAAATCCATGGTGATCTTGTTAAAACCAAGCTCATAGATACTTTACCCACTTACTGCTTAACGACTCTTTATATACTAGTAGTCCACTGTCCGAGTCCTTACCAATGGAATAAGAACGCACTCGTTGATCCTAGGGTCACCTGCTGGTCTAACTAAGCTCACTAAACTAAAGGCAAAGATAGGTTAATATTTTTGATCCTATGATTCTAGATATATAGATTTCAATATGGAGAGCTATCCCGGACTCTTAGCCTACGCCCAAACAACACCAAAGTTGCAGCACATTAAATATGTAGGACTAGACCTAGTTGAATGACAGGTCGCATACTTAAGCATGTAAACAAGTATAAATTGATAAACATAAACAAGCAATCAATGATAAATTAAGCAATCAAGATAAACAAACCAAACATTAAGATCTTCATAATAATGGCTAATATCCAAAGGTATTAGCCTTTAAACGTCATAATTAATACAAAAGTAATGATTTAGCCAAGGTAAACTAACTGAGTTAACGAATGATACCAAAAACTGAACGATTACAAAAGTACAAGAAATTACACGTTGTCTCCTATGGAATTAATTGCGTTGCTCAACCTCTTTTGCTCTTTTTCTCCTCTAAAAATCGACATTTGTAGTTTAGGTATCGAGAATATGATTTAACACACCTAAAACTCATTTTTGAGTTTTCTATTTATAAGGTTTGGAAAAAGGTCGATATGGCGTATAGAAAGTCTTCGATACGGCGTATTGGGGGTTTCTTGGAGTAGGGACCACGTTATATATCTTCCAGAATATTTTATTTCCATATGGCTTGAATACGGCTTATTGGTCTCACTGGTTACGGCGTATTGGATCTTGTTTCCTTCATGGTATTTAGTGAAGTGCAGGCACAAATACACGGTATCTTCCTTGATGGATACGGCGTATTGGTTGTAATAACAGTAATCTTCAAATATCTTCGTTTAAGCTCCAGAATGCGTGCCTTTTAGTTAACTTTTACCAAGTACTCCATAATTACTGCAATTCTCAAAGACAAACGATTAAGTAACAATTCTTTGTAATGATTATACAAAATGGGTTATTTACATAGGATAAATGATCCTATAAAAGTTACGTTATTTGATGTCATCAAATATCTCCCCACTTGAATCCTACTTGTCCTCAAGTAGCCTTTAGAAGTTTATGAAAATGTATCCCTAAGGATTTTTCCGTTTAAGCATTTATTTGATCTATTACAAGTACACAACCAAGCACCTCATGAAATAGAAAGATGAAAACACTCAAATCACTCAACTAATCTATGTGGCAACATGTAACTAATTCGCTCAATTGCTTGGTCATGATGAGTATTCTATCATAAGCTTGGCAAGGATGCACATCTCCACCACCAGAGCTAAGGAGTAACAAGTTTATAAAGGTAAAACGGGTTTTTATTATAAGGCTTAGGGTTGATCATTCTATAATCTTTCACCAAAAGTACCACACCAACAAGGCAGCTGAAGCACACATACATGGCCGTAACGACGGAATAGACACGTGTGTTCGATCACATCCTCATTCGAGTTTAACTCATCTACTTTCACCAAAATAATAACCAAACAAGGCAGCTGAGAACAATGCAATACATGGCTGAAAGTGACGGAATATACAACCTGCACTAATCTACATCCCACATTCACCTTAAATACCCATGTTAATGATATGACAGGGAAATTAAAATTGTTGTTAAATAAAAATTACGAAGCAAATAGACTAGGTCCAAGATACAAGTTGCTAGACACTTTTTCCCGATCGTTTACCATGATTAAGACACAACTATTTACAAACGTCTTGATCATAGATAAAAAACAACAACCAAAGTTGGCGTTCTCGTAACGGTCAACTTCCCAATCATCCCATACTTTACATACTTTTACAAGACAAGTGGCGATATCTACCACTTTATACAAAACTTTACATCGTTGACTTATAAGACGTATTAACGAATAATCGATCCTTCATATACTTCCTTCGGCCTAAGCTTTTGCGAAACGATTATCTTCAAACTTTCCTTATCTTTTTTGTTGCGATTTTCTAGTTTTTTTGATTTTTTTTAATTTTTTTAACTATACTATACTATGAAACTCGGTGTAATTTTACCATCTTCACGATCATAATAGCTCTGGATAATTCCTTTGATAATTCTTCATTCTTCGGACGTACCAATATATATGTTGGTAGTAAAAATACATAAGTTTTGACTACTTTATACATTCCCATTTGCAATGTGCAAATTTCTTCCCAACCGTACCAAAGATAGAAAATTGACACAAGACTCGGGAAATACATACTTTACACTTTAAGCAACTAGCAACCGATAAATGGACTTAATCTAACATGGTAGGCTAAGGTGTAAAGGTGTAACAAAACAAACAGTTAGTGTAATTCCTAAACGATTGGCTCTACAAGTTTTTCTAGGGGTATCTTACTCTTAAGATGAGAGTAAACAAAGGGTTTATACTGGAATACGCCGTATCGAGAAACCTGTAAAAAGTAGCTAAATACGGGCCAGTCTGTTGAATACGCCGTATCATGTGTATGAATACGCCGTATCATGTGTATGAATACGCCGTATTGACATAACTGACAATAATGTTTAAAGTGCATAAAAATAAAGGACTGATAACGTCCAGACATTCAATACGCCGTATGGTATGGAGCGGATACGCCGTATTGATGTATGGGAAGACAGACTCGATAAAAATAAATAACAATCCGGGTTGTCTCCCGGGAAGCATTTTTGTTTCAGCTAGTCTTTAAGTTAGACTATTTCCCTCCAGCATCTTTACTCTATCTCATGCACGCTAATGTGCCCACGTGTGAGCCATTCTTCTATCTTCTCATCTCGGACATATTAGGGTCCTAAGTTCAAGACCCCCTTGTAGAAACTCTTAAGCTTTTGGTACGAGTGCGAGATCCCATTCATCTTATCTTCCTCACTCACCCTTAGTAATGGCGGTATCTTGTTGCATTGTTTATTAGTGTGGTGTTTAAACATCGGATGTGACTGCACCATTTGGTAAGTAACTTCTTCATTACCAATGTGAATGGTAATCATTCCTTCGAACCGTTTTGCATTAATCCCAACTTCTCTCAAAAACGGTTCGCCAAAAATAACATCGCCCATTCCTTCATCACGATAAGCATCCACATCTTCTAAAACTACAAAATCTGTTAAGATAGAAAAAGTCCCAACAAAGATAGGTATTTTCATTAAGGCTCCAACTATATTGTTTCCCTTGTATTCCAATTTGTCCTTTCTTATAGAATTATAAAACTTTTTGGACATTACATTTACATACAAGATAGGGAAAAAATTAGCGTGTCAAAATTCAAAACCTATCATGCAAGAGAACTTCAAGTTATGGGCAGAATGAATACGGATCTTCTAATCGTGGTCGCAATCACTAGGATATTCAAAAATTTTGCTAATCATTCTAGCATTATTCCTAGCTCTAAATTCCTCAACTACCTCACCTTCCTCAATGGTGGGCATTAAATCATCAACTTGATATCTCCTAAGTTCTAATGGTACATTAAGATCGTTTAGTTCTATGTAATCATCAAAGAAAGGGTCTAATGATCTATTCAACACCAAAGTCTATCCTATTAGCCTAGCTTCTAAATCAAGTTCCATTCTTTCTCTTAAGCTTAACATGTAGACCCTCTTAATTAAACTACTAGCAGGTTTAATACTTTTGAAAATCATTTTTTCTTCCCCAACCTCAAAGTAATCTTTCTTTTGAAAACATCAATCTTAGCATGGGCGGTAGACAAAAATGGTCTTCCAAGGATCAAGGGCACTTTGATATCCTTGAGCATATCAAGAATTATAAAATCTACTAGGAAAACAAATTTACCAATACCTACTAGCACATTTTTAGCAATTCCTTTTGGATATTTTACGATCCTATCTGCTAATTCAGCTGTCAACTTAGTGTGAGCTAAATCGCCTAAACCTAAGTTAAGGTAGGTCGAGAGAGGCATGACACTTATGCTAGCTCTTAATTCAGCAAGGGCATTATTAAAGCAAACATTATTAATATAACAAGTTAAAATGAAACTCCCTAGGTCTTTCTCCTTTCGGGGTATGGATTTATCGATATGTGTAAGCTTTTTATCCATATGAGTAAGCTTTTGAAAATTGCGGTCCATATGATCCCTTCTTATCTTCACAGTAGCAATCGTTCAAATGGCTTAGAAACAGGATTGTCGTTTGTCTTGTTTCGTACATCAGTGTACTGTTCTGTCCAGTGGATAAGGCGTATTGGTGTGATCCAATACGGCGTATCGAGCTTGTATCGGCTTCAATAATAGTTGAGATCGACTTGACATGGTCTCTCGGGTTAGTTTAAGTGGAGCTCAATAAACTTCCAAATCCTCTTTCTTGTAGTACCTTGAACATTTACCCGATTTGGATCTCTAAAGTTTTAATTAATGCTCCTTGGTTCCTTATGGCAGCATCCATTGAAGCTCGGATTTCTTTGATTAAATTGGAGTTCTCCTCGTGTCTTTTTGCCTATTCCCCCATAAATTTGCTTAGGGTTTCTTCCATAGATTGCCTTCGTTCTTGGTACGAAGGGTTGACATTGTTCCTTTAGTAGAATCCCAGAGCAGTTGCTCTATATCCCCTTCCTTCAAAAGGTGGACCAAATTATGTGTAGTTAGCTTCTTCGAGGGTTTTCCCTTCTTCCTTGTGTGGGCAATCTTTTGTGTAATGGGGACCTTTACATTGTTCACAATATACTTAAGCAACATAAAACTTTTTCATTTACTTTCTTTGATTACTCTTCAAGATGTTGAGTTGTGCTTGTATGGTGCTAATCCGTCAGATTTTTTCTGTACTTCTGGTCTTTGTTGTTCAATAGTGCCATTGTTAAGAGTATTTGCCATTTCTTAGATGGCTAGTTTCGCATCAGCGGCAGTCTTTGATGGTATGAATCCTTTTGAATCAAGAATTTGTCTAGTTGGAACACCCAATCCATTATAGAACAAGACTACCTCCTGTATCTCTGTTAAATAGTGTTGATGACATTTCATCAAGAGTTCTTTAAATCGCTCCCAGACTTGATAGAGGTTTTCATCCGGTTCTTGCTGAAAGTTGTTGATCTCCTCTATTTTTTTCGCAGTACGAGCGGGTGGGCAATATTTGCTTAGAAACTGTGTCTTCAGATCTTTCCAAGTTGTAATCGAACCAGACGGTTTGTTTCTTAGCCAATGACTTACGGCTCTAGTTAAGGACATAGGGAAGGCTCTAAGCATCACTTGGTCTATAGTAATATTAGGGATGTGGAATAAATCCACGATCTCAAGAACTTTCTCAATATGTTCATTCACATCTTCATGATCCGAACCGCTAAAAGTGTTGGTACGTAGTTCCTTGAGAAATTGGCCTTTTAGTTCAAAATTATTCTTGTACTCGATCTTAGGCCTAGCAACTCCCGATCCATAATTGGCTCGAGTTTTGCTCATGTATTGTTCCATAGTTTCTGCCATTATTTCCGCATCTTCTTCCTTTGAATATCCTTCTTGGTCATCGAAATCAGGCGATCTTGATTCGTCAAGGCTTAGTGTCTTGAAGTGCTTCCTAGATGATCAAAATTCTCGTTCCGGATCCTTGAAAGGTGTAAATAGTTCCTTAGCCGAACTTCTTGTCATGCACTACCTATAACAAGGGATAAGCAATTAGTAGGATGGGCTCAGGAGAAAGAAAACACAGATATACCGAAATTAAATGTAAAAAACCAGATCTGTTACTGTATCAGATAGTCAATATACCGTATTTAATGGAACTGAATACGCCGCATTTGTTTTTTTGAACGAATACGCTGTATTAGATAGAAAGTCGGATACGCCGTATCCAATGGAAGTAGATAGGCCATATCGGTTTATCGACCAGAACAGTGTATTATGAAAAACAATTACATACGCAAATAATTAAACACACAAATATACAAGCAAATATACAAAATATACATAATATACAGAATTATACACTAATCTAAATTATACTAATCGTAAGGGTTAGATCTAATCTAATGTTAAAACCAATATATCAAATAAAAATCAAGACTAAATTTTTCACTCCCTGGCAGCGACGCCAAAAACTTGATGTGTGTCGTTATGTGGTGTTAGTTTTATGATTTCAAGTTTTAAATTTATATTTTGCCGACTTAACCAAAAACAACACTTTAACGGGCAGTGTACCCAGTCGGTGGTAGATTCGTGGTAAATAGGGTGTCGATCACTAAGAGCGAGAAACACTTTCAATTTATTAATACTTTGGTTTTTCTTATCTAAGTTAGTCTAATCTATACTAAACCTATGCTAAAACTATGTTAATCCTAAATCTAATGGATAAGGGGGGTTTTCAGCCTGAGAGACTGTCACAGGTTTTGTGGTGACTAAAACCAATTCAAGACATTAAAACACACACAAGCAAATTAACAGAAGATAAAAGAGCGGTCTAGCCAAATATAAGAAAACTGTATTAACTAATATTAATCCAATCAGAACATTGGTTTGTTTATTTAGTGCAATGATTATTTATCTCGAGGCGGCATATCATTCTTAAGATTAAGGCGGTACTTCCTCCTTAAACCTAGACACGTAGAATTCTATCATAATTAAACGCATTCGCATAAAGCATCCTTATTTGCTAAATATAATCTATCTTAGGTATTAAAGAAATGGTGATCTTGTTAAACCCTAGCTCATAGAGACTTTATCCACTTACTGTTTAACGGCTCTTTATATACTAATAGTCCACTGTCCGAGTCCTTACCAATGGAATAAGAACATACTCGCTGATCCCTGGGTCACCTGCTGGTCCAACTAAGCACACTAAACTAAAGGCAAAGATATGTAAATATTTGTGATCGTATGATTCTAGATATATAGATTGCAATATGGAGAGCTATCCAGGACTCTTAGCCTACGCCCAAACAACATCGAAGTTGCAGCGCATTAAATATGTAGGACTAGACCCAGTTGAATGATAGGTCGCATACTTAAGTACGTAAACAAGTATAAATTGATAAACATAAACAAGCAATCAACGATAAATTAAGCAATCGAGATAAACAAACCAAATATTAAGATCTTCATAATAATGGCTAATTGTAACAACCCGAGTTTTACGACGAGTATGACGATCATGAAATCGACCTCATAATCATGTGAACGAACGTCGACATTTAAAAATTTATTTGTCGAAAATAAATATTTTCGTATTTTATTACGAATGAAATTTAGAAATTCTTATTTTTGACGTTTCGCGAGTTAACGATTGACCGCGCGTTCGTTAAACGTTTTTAAGCATCGTAAAAATTTACGACGCATCTCGTTATCATTTTTAAGATCACAAAATATTATTTTTACGAAATCCGTTGTTGATCCCACTTCAATGGATCTTGTATTTATAACACCCTGTGTTTTTAAGTCATTGACGATGTCGATAAATCCACAATGTACCTTTTGTATTGTACACATTTGCTTTAAATCGTAAATGTTAAGCTAAATCGCGTAAGCTAAAAATTAGCGTTCAATGTAAACGGGCATCAAACAATTGGCACGGATACGCCGTATCTTCCTTGATGGATATGGCGTATTGGTTGTCAAAACGGTAATCTTGAAAATATCTTCGTTTAAGCTTCAGAATGCGTGCCTTTCAGTCAATCTTCACCAAGTACTCCATAATTACTGCAATTCTCAAATATGAACGATTAAGTAACAATTCTTTGCAATAATTATACAAAATGGATTAATTACATGGGATAAATGATGCTATAAAATAGACGTTATTTGATGTCATCAGTCCTGCTTGTTGATGCTTCAAATGAGTTAAACCCTAGACCCTATTTATCTCTGGAGGGTTTTTAAAGACTTAACATTTCATTTAGTGAGTGTATACTCTTTTGAAATTGAGTTAGTTTGAGAGCTTCCTCTTTGAGTTTTTCGTTGTCAATTTTAAGTGTTTGACATGTTGTACATTCGAGATCAACTTCTTTGTTTCTCTCGACTGTAGACAACTTTTCTTTTAGCTTACTAATTTTGTTTTCTAAACTATTTCTAATGGATTTTAAATGTTTGTTCTTAGTGATTATTTTTAACCTTATATTGCACAATTTATTATATTCGCTATCTAAAATAATATCATCTATTGAAGAGTTTTCATCACTAAAGTAAGAGGACTCGGAATGTACCTTGCTAGATGCTTGAGCCATGAGACACGTTTCGTCTTTAGATTTTTCATCATCTTCCTCATCGTTATCGCTCCAAGAACCTCCAACAAACACCCTTTGGTTCTTGTCTCTCGGTGGTTTTCGGACGTTCTTCGATAAGATGATTCGGGTCTCCGCATCTAAAACACTTCCTATCACTTTTACTTTTCTTATCGTCTCGACTTCTTTGGAATGTCTTTTTGTCATTCTGTGGTTTTCTCATGAACCTACCTCTTCTCTTGAAGTCTCTAACCACCATGGCATACTCTTCGTCTTCATTTCTGGAAGTCAAACTTTCTTCATCACTAGATTCCTTTTTAGCCTTTAAAGTAAGGGATTTCCTTTCTCCTTTAGCTTTGACTATTTCAGAATCTTTCTTGATGATCATCTCATGAACTTTGAGATTCCCGATGAGTTCATCAAGTGATAGTGGTGTCAAGTCTTTCGACTCTTTAATTGCCGTGACCTTTGCTCTCTATTTGGGATGTAAAGCCCTAAGAAACTTTCTAACATAGTTCCTGCTAGAGTAACCTTCATCGAGAGATTTTAAACTTGTAATAATAGTATTAAATCTAGTAAAAGCACTATCTATAGATTCGTCTTTAGAAATGATGAATTGTTCATATTGTTGTACTAAAAGGTCAATCTTGTTGTCTTTGACTTGACTATTACCTTGATGGGTGATTAACAAGGTTTTTCAAATTTCTTTTTTCGTATTACACATAAATTTTTTCGTATTCTTTCCTAAGTAAAGCATTGTAAATAACCATTTTAGCTTCGTTATTTTTCGCAAGTCTCTTTTTAAGGTCATCGTTTTGTTTCTCAAAAGGGACAACCTCATCTAATTTGGTTTCCAAATTGTTTTGAATAGGTAGAAAATACCCTCAGTAATAACATGCCAAAGATCAAGATCTTTTGATTTCACATAAGTTTCGAATCTATTTATCTAATAAATAAAACTATCGCTTTCAAAAAGTGGTGGTCTTTGCATAGATTTCCCTTCTAGATATTTGTCGGAATCCATAGATCGATCCAAGATTTAAAATACAATATATTTTAAAAATAAAGAGTGACCTGGCCTTCTGATACCAATTATGGAAACTAGAAAGGGGTGGGGGTGAATAGTTTACCCGTTAATTGGCGTTTTAAAACTTTGGTTATAAAAATGTGGATTTGAGTATATGTGATATCAACCAACAATATGGACGAACAATATATCAAACTACAAGCAACACAATCACAATATAGATATTAACTACAAGATATAAAATGAAAGTTAAGAGATAAGAGATAGAACAATCAAACCATAACACCGAGAATTATAGTGGTTCGGATACGAAGCTCTTCTTCGCCCTACTCCACTCCTCGAGTATCCGACTCGAGATTTCACTATGTCAACAAGCTCCCTTTAGGCGGAGAAAACCGTTACACGTTGCTTATCCTAATTTCCGATACTAAAATAAATGTCGAGTCCTAATTTTAGCTAGAACTAATCTACCACTTCACTAATGTACTTTAAGGCCTAAAATACTAACCGACACACAATCAACACTTCCGGATTAATACATTATTTGGATCTACACAACTACACCAGAATGAAAATATAGAAGTCAAATGTAGAAGAAGATAGGAGAGAATCACTAATCTACAACACTTCGTTTCTTGGCGAATACGAGTGTTCTTTTCTTGCACTTGAGGAAAGGAGAAAGAAAAAGAGATTGGATCTCCAGAAATAAGATTAAGCAAGTTAGTGATCAAGGATTTTAAAGAGAATTAGGAGATTTTAGAGAGAGAAAGAATACAAAAAACTATAAGCAAAGAGGTTCAAAATCTGCCAGGAAATAGTGCAGGCAAGAGAGAATAACGTCTCCTAAGGGGGGTCCCGGCGGTTCCAAATATATCTGGGGGCCGTTCTACCTATCAGGGGGTCGCCCCTAGCTAGACGCTCATTTTTTTATCTTTTAGTGGGGAAGTGTTTATCTGGTCCAGAATTTTCTGTTTTGGGAAGAAAAATCAATTTTTGAATTTATATATTTACATAAAACATTTCTTTAATTACTAAAAATATTTTGTATATTTATTATTTTTATAAAAAGGTTTTAATTTATATTTATAAAAAAGTAATGTTTAAAACAAAAATTAACTTAATCAACAAATCATGTTAATTGATTTGTTATACATACTTAATGATTTAACGTCGAAATAGAAATTTACGACTACTAACGTTATACATTATTTTTATCGTAGACCCGTGTTTTTTAACATTTTTGTACCACTTCAAAACGCAGAGAGGGTCGAAAAATATAAACAACGTTTTTAGACATTATTTGTATTAACAACTTGAATTCTTTTGTCGGGGAGCCATTGATAAGGACCGAGGCGTATGCCGAGTTAAGACAAGAGTGAATCCAACTTCTCCATTTCATACTAAATCCCATTTGTTCCATGATTAAAAGAGGAAAAGACCATGATAAAGTATCAAATGCCTTTTCAAAGTCCACCTTAAGGAACATACACCTTTTTTACGCTTATTTGCCCATGCAATGATTTCATCAACTATAAAAGGTCCATCAATTATTTGACGACCTTTGATAAAGGCCATTTGTGTAACATTTCATATTTTCATGTCATTTTACGACGTCAATTATTTCATTATATTTTTTTAGTTTTCATCTCGTACGCGTTTACTATTAATTCTTATCATATAGTTAAATCGCGTAAGCTAAAGATTATCATTTAACGTAAACGGACACCAAACAAACTAAAGTTTTCGTCAAGCAAGCAATATATTATTTTTTTACGAAAGTAATAATTAACTTTTTTGTATTTATTTTATTGTTGCGTAAAGTGATTTCGTTTCGCAATAAAATACGTTTAGGCATACCCGGAACCACAAAAATATTTCTACGCTTCAACAAATAATCACGATTGTACCCAATACCCAAAGTATTATTAAATTTACTCAAGATAATATTATCTTACACTTTGTACAAGAAAAAAATCAACCAATGCACAAAAACTGCCGTAAAGTGATTACGTTTCGCAATAAAATATGTTTAGGCATACCCGGAACAACCAAAACTTTTCTACGCTTCAACAAATACCCACATTTATACCCAATACCCGAAATTTACAAAATAACATCACATATATACATACAAAACCGGACATAGGTGGAAGTATACAAAGAAATATCACAACAATTCACCACATGGTCTTATGTACATCTCTACACCTTAAATGAAGCCATACCTCCCATGCTTCCCATACCCTTGACCAACTATTTCCCTAAATCACTCATCTTGTCTTGTATAGTGTTATTGACTAGTTTTTATACATATAAGTCTTGCACTCCTAAAGAAAGATAACATACACTTCATTTTACTTAGTAAAATTTCACACAACTCTCTCTTTTGGCTCTCTTATAGCCACGGCTCAAACACCCCTTAATACATAATCCATATCAAATTTTCTACAACCTATACACATCTACATACATCATTCTTAAGACATTCTAAGGTGTTTCCAAGCATTGGATTACCTTTTTCAAGTATTAATCAAGAAAAGTGAAACTAGGGTTTTATCTTGGAAAGCTAGGGTTTTCATTGTGCAAGCTTTGGATTTCTATCTAAACAAGGGTTTAGATTACTTTGTTCATCATCATCATACATCATAAGGTCTACTAGAACCCTTTATGTTCTTATAGTTTTCATTTCTATGCATATGTTATTTCTATTTTAGTTGAATCACCATTTAAGATTTTTAACATGTAAATGGAATTTTTACTTGCAATGGTCATTTTGTACACTAATATACATGTTGTGTTATTACTAATATCATGTTAATATGGATGAGAAAATATTGTACCATGTTATTTTGGTGTAAAAATGATTAACTACAAATTAGGGTTTATAATAGTTTCTTAATATGTTTCAAGTGAAAGAAATACAAATGACATGTTAAGGTTAATTATGGACCTATAGTAATGTTATATGATCATTAAAATAAGGATATAACAAGATGAGAAGACTTGTATACTTATGGTTATTATGTAAAAATAGTCATATGTAAAACTAGTGATTTATGGTAAGTATGAAAGTTATGTTTTATAAGTAATATTAAAGACTTATAAAACTTGGACACATGAGGACTTTGATGGACCTATGGACATAATATATATATGATATATGACATATATAAAGTGTAAGACTTGTGGTAAAAAGTATAAAGTGGTAAAATATAAAAACAAGGCCAAAAATGGACTTAGGAAAGTCATGCAAACATTCTGTCCAAAAGTGTATAAAAGTATACTTATTTTATATTTTTATAAGATAATACATTTCACAACGATTCCGAAAAGGTAAGAAACTTGTCAAACGGATTAATAACGAAAAAGTTACGTTAAAAACGAGTTATACGTTAATTAAACGGAGTTTATAAAATAACTTTTATAAAACTTATATCAAACAGCTAGTTTAGTATTTTTAACAAATAATACATATTTTTAGGATTCCAAAATGATAAGAATCATGATTTTTCAATTAATAATGAAGAAGTTATGAATTTCGCGAGTATTCGGTAGTTAAAAGTTTATAAAAAAATAATTTTATAAACTATGAACAGTAAAAACACTATTCATGACAGAAAGTTATATTTTTGTAAACCTTATAAATTGATAGGATTTTCAATAACGAGAACGTCCTCGAAAGAATCACTAAAAACGGAGCTATAACGAATAAAATACGACATTTACGGGTTTTACGACGATAAAAACTATATAAGTGAAACTCATGTCTGGTGTGAACAGTAAAAGTTACTGTTCATCAAGGGACCAAAATTATGAAAATGTCAAATATCGATAACTCGTCTTAATACGAAAATATGGGCATAAGAAACGGACTTAAAACGCGAAAGTTATGGCGATTTTACCAAAAGTATGTTTATAAACATTTTAATTTTATAAACATGTTTTCACTCAAACAAATAGATGGATCAAGAATTGTTTTACAAAATCTACGGGGTGAATTACATTGCTTTGTTTTAACTATTGGACACAAGTGGTTTTTCATAGTGTATCATCCAATTACTGCTGATTAATTAATTGCCTAAGTTACCTTATTGCCCGTTGAAGTCCCTATTTATCATGAACCGGTAATTGCTATTATAGAAGCGCTAGTGTGTTTATGGATAGATCTATCTGGACTGACAATCCCACCATTTACTTGGGTCACTAGTTTATCGGGTGCATTTAACATTGAGAGTGGTTAGGGTGTTAGGAAACATCTTATTTTCTGATTGGGGCAACAAATCTAGTTATGGCATCGGTGTCATGAGCTAAGTGCAATAATAAATGTTTTGACTTCTGAATGTTGTTTCAGAGTCCATTACGATTACTTCGCGATCCTTGAGTTCCACCCTTTTTACCGATAAACCTATGAATTCACTCAACCTTTGTGTTGACTTTTAGCATGTAATTCAGGTCCTAGGTATAAGATTTGATACTGGAGCCGTGCGGATATCAATGAAGACGGATTCTGTGTTTTCTCTACAGTCTACGCAGACTATTATTAACTTTAAAAACTTAAGTCATCTTTTGGGTATTATGAAGCTTTTGTTTAATTAAATATGTACTTTAAATGTTTATAGACTTTTTAAAACATATGGGACCTAACGTATAACTCTGATATTAGCTACGGCATCGAATGAACTCTTTATCTTTTAAAACGTCCATTTAAAAAGGTCTTTTCCTAAACTTGATTGTTGTACTTTACGTAGCACCCCAAAGTTACCATCCCGGCTGCTACCCTGATTTTGGGGTGTTCAGATGGTGACCAGATCTAATGTTATAGGGAACTGGGTCATTTTCAAAACCTAGTCTATAACCACAAAGTCTAAAAGATTTCTTTTCTTTCATTTTTAAATACAGAATCCTTCATCGCTATCCAATATCCACGCGCGCGTATTCCCTGATCCTTACTTACTTTTCCGATTGTCATGCATTGTCATTATAAATAATCTTATATATATAATACTGGTTATACTTCGATCTCTTCCGTCTACCTTTTGACAAATCAATATCTATTTCTATCGATCAATTATATAAATATCGACTATCCTGATTAATTTATGATTATTTATATCATTCTCCATTATTTACCATGTGCCATGACTTTGCATACCTTTACAAATTCTCAACGAATTGTGTACTTGTTTGCCAATAAACAAAAAAAAAGAACATGCAGCCCAGAGATTTATAGAAGAAATCTGTTAGGAAGATAGTGGAAAAGTCGGGTGGGCCGAAGTATTGAAAAATATGAAAAGACTATAGCTGACTCAATACCATACTGGTGGAAACTCTGGATCGACAAATACTGGAGGAACTGTTGTACCAGAGATGCATGGATGTTCGTATAAGACATTTATGAATGGCAAGCCTCACTCTTTCAAGGGGACTGAAGGTGTAGTCGGACTGAAACGTTGGTTCGAAAAGATGGAGCAAGTGTTTGAAATTTGCAAATGTGCTAAAGATGATAAAGTGAGTTTGCTAGTGGCACGTTCGAGAGTCATGCCTACCTGGTGGAAACGGAAAATGTTCAGACTTTGGGACTTGCTAATGCTAATCAGATCCCCTGGAGCAGTGTGAAAGCTATGATGACCACTGAATACTGCCCAGCAACTGAAATCAAAAGGATGGGACAAGAGCTTTGGACTCTGACTCTGAAAGGAGATGATATTGAAGCTTACAACAATCTTTCCACGAACCCGGCCTTGATGGTTCATGAATTAGTGCCTACATAAAAGAAGAAGATTGAAAGGGATAAGATTTGTGGGTTTCCTGAAAAGAATCAATAGGAAACATCACTAAACAAAATGTTTTGGGTCATGGATGTTAGGGTCTTCAACCTGCACCTTTGCATGAGGCAATCACATGGCCCGTGAACTGGTAGAGCAAGCAGTTTTAGGGTAGGGCTGCAAGAATCGAGGAAAGCAATAAAAGGAAATGGGAAGACAACCAAAGAAACAACAATAACAATAACCATAACTACAACAATAACCACAACAACAACAATAACCCCAACAATCATCACCAGCAACAAAACAGGAGACAGGAAAATGTCAGGGCATATGCTGCTGTCCCAGCTGGAGGAAAGATTTATGCTGGGAATTTACCAAATGTAATCGATGCAACTTACATCATCATGGACCGTGTCCTCAAAAGTGCCAGAGATGCCAAAGATTAGGTCACATGGAGAAGGATTGTAGAGTTAGGCTTCAGGGTGCAGGTAATGACTTCCTGCAAAATGTGACATGTTTCGGGTGTGGTGAGAAAGGACATTTCAAGGATAAGTGTCCGAAAGCAGGGAACCAGCAAAATGATGGAGCTCGTGGGAGAGCTTACGTGGTGGTTGAAAATCCACAGCAGAATCCGAATGTGGTCACGGGTACGTTTCTTCTTAATGGATCAGTTAAAATACGCTTGAATCACTTTGATTCGGGTGCTGAGAAGAGTTTTGTATCTTCTGCGTTTACACATTTTATTAATATTGCCCCTGCCACTCTAAACACTAGCTACGAAGTAGAGTTAGCAGACGGAAAAGTCGTTAGCACCAATACCATTTTACGTAGTTGCACCTTAGTCTTGTTAAATCACGTGTTCAAAATAGACTTGTTGCCAACCCGGCTAGGAAGTTTTGATGTTATCATTGGAATGGATTGGTTGGCATATCACCGAGCTCTCATCGATTGTTATGAGAAGATTGTCCGTATTCCTCTTTCGAATGGCAAGATTCTTGAAGTTCAAGGCGAGAGGCCGGAAAAGGATCTTGGTTCACTTGCATGTATCAAAGGCTGTGTAGAAAAAGCTTTGATGACAATATGTGTGTCCCGAACTTCCCTGAGGTATTTCCAGACGATCTGTTAGGTTTACCTCTTGTGCGAGAGATAGAATTTCACATTGATCTGATTCCAGGCGCATCGCCAGTTGTTAGATCTCCATACCGGTTAGCCCCTTCAGAAATGTTAGAATTGTCGAACCAGCTTAAAGAACTTCAAGAAAAGGGTTTTATTCGACCAAGTCACTCACCATGGGGAGCACCCGTGCTCTTTGTCAAGAAGAAAGACGGTTCGATGAGAATGTGTATTGACTACAGGGAACAAACAAGATTGACTATAAAGAACCGTTACCCTCTCCCCAGGATTGACGACTTGTTTGACCAATTAACAAGGTAGGGTGTATTGTTTTCAGTACAAAGATAGATCTTCGCTCCAGGATATTCATCAGTTGAGAGTCCCGAGAGAAGATATACCGTGACCTCGTTTAGTACCCGATATGGCACTTTAAGTTCACATTTCATGTGTCCATTAGGACTGACAAATGAACGCGACAGCAATATTTATGGACTTAATGAACCGCGTCTGCAAGCCGTATTTGGACAAATTCAAATTTAGTGTTCATTGACGGAATCATAATCTAGCTCACAGCTTAGAACAGTAAGACATTAAGCCCACCTGGAAGAAGACAGATTTTAGACTTAACTCCAGAAATGAGAATTTGTACGCCAAATTTTCAAACGCGATTTTGGTTACAAGAAGTACAGTTCCTAGGACATGTGGTCAACCGTGACGGTATCCACGTAGATCCTAGCAAGGTTGAGTCGGTCAAGAACTGGAAGACCCCTGAATCGTCAACTGAAATCCGTTCATTTCTAGGATTGGCGGGTTTTACTATGAAGTTTTAATTGAGAATTTCCCCAAGATCGCAAGCCACACACCCAGTAGACTCAAAAGAAAAAAACGTATCTGTAGGGCAATAAGCAAGATGAAGTCTTCTAAATTCTGAAGGCGAAATATGTTATGCTCCTCTGGTGTTAGCACTCCCCGATGGACCCCTATGACTTTGTGCCTATGTGATGCATCAATACAAGGTGTTGGGTGCTGCTGATGCCACGCAGGGCAAGGTGATAGCATATGCGTCAAAGACAGTTAAAAAGCATGAGAATAATTATAATATATTTAATAGAGGTGTTGTGGTGTGGGTCATGGTGGAGTAAGATAGACCACACACGACCCTAGAATTGGGAGGGGTTGCGTTCGCTCTTATAAATCTTGAGACATTATCTTTAAGGGACAAAAGCAGTTATCTATACATGACCACCATAGTCTCCAGTACAATTTGACCCCAAAAGGAATTATAAATGCGCCAAAGCGGTGTAACGAGCTAACTCAGTGACTATAGTTAGAGAGTCAAATACCACCCGGCAAGCTGAACGTGGTGCAGATGCCTAGAGCAAAAAAGAAAACTCAAGCCAAGACAAAGATTGGGAAGGGAGTGGGATAGATGAGTGGATGGAAGGAGCAGAGTACGTGCTATGAGTAATTACTATTCATTCTGGACATAAGACTAAGATATTTGGAGCATAGAGCAACGCTTCCAAGGATCTCAAAGCCCCAACTGAATGGCTAAGAGGATTAGAAAACACTCTTTGAAAAGAAAAATTGAGCAACGAGATTATGGTGAACATTTACTTCTTTGAATCGTATCTGGATTCCAACAGTTGGTGGTGTAGAGGAAATTGATCATGGATGAAGCACTCCTTTCTAGATTATTCAGTACATCGGGTGCGATAAGATGTACTATGATCTGAATAGACTTGTATTGGTGGCCTGTAAGAAGAGAGACATGCTGAGTATTAGCAGAGTCTTGCGATGCCTAAGATAAATCCGAACATCAAAAACCCTCAGGATTTCTTCAACAACCAGAAATTCCTGAGTGGAAATGGGAAAAGATAACGATGGACTTTGTCACAAAGTCGCTACAGTAGCATGGTCATGATACGATTTGGGTCCGGTTAAGTATAGATTGACTAAGTCGGCTCACTTCTTACCAATTCGTGAAGACTACAAGACGGAGAAATTAGCAAAGATTTATACCAATGAGATTGTAGCGAGACAAGGAAAATGCGGTATCATCATTTCAGACCGGATGGTCGAATTCACGTCACACTTATGGTAAGCTTTTCAACAAGAAGCCTTGGGTACAAACTATACATGAGTACGGCTTACCACCCTCCAGACGACGGTCAGAGTGATCGTACTATTCAAACGCTGAGGAATATGCTTCGAGCATGTGTAGGATTTTGGTGGCATTTGGGATACTCATCTCCATTGATTGAGTTTTCTATAATCACAAGTTACCACAACAAGCATTAAGTGTCACCATTGAGCTCCTGTAAAAACGAGCGGAAATGTAGAATCACCCGTGATATTTACTTAAGTTGGAGAAGTCAGCTTATTGGGACCAGAAATTGTGCCAGAAAACGACAGAAAAGCTTGTTCAAAATTAGTGAAAGATTGTAAAACTGCTAGGCGTCGCCAGAAAAGCTATGCTGATCAAGAGGCTTAAACTCCTTGAATTCCAAGTTAGAGAGACAGAGAGGGTAGTAGTTACTTAAAGGAAACTCCCATGTAAGGGAGTGGAACGATTTGGTAAAGAAAGGAAAGATAAGCACCAACGATATTGGGGACCATTTGACCGTGGAGCATGTTGGACCGGTGGCTTATTCGCTGAATTTACCCCATGAGCTAAGCTGTGTCAATGACACGTTTTCATGTGTCAGAACCTCAAGAAATGTTTAGCTGACCTATGACAAGTACCTTTTGATGAGAAATCGGATTGATTAAAAATCTGCGATTATCGAAGAGCCTATAGAGATCGTAGAGCGGGATGTGAAGAAGCTAAAGCGAGAAGAATCCCCATTAGTCAAAGTTTCATTGGAACACATCGGCAAGAGCTAGTATACTTGGGAACGTGAATACCAATACCGAAGAAATAACCAAATCATTTATCTCTGAACCCTCCGTACTTCCTCAATTGCCGCAACTTGAGTCCTTGGACAAGAAATGCTCTTCTAACCGAGGAACTGTAACATTTCCGTATTTCAGGTCATTTTTATTTATTAAGGGTTGAAGGTGGGATGATACTAGGGTCTGTGGTTTAAGTAGGGGGTGGTTCTAAAATCCCCAATAAGTATTATTTTATATCAACAAAACCTAGACAAAGTAAGTAGATTTGGTTAATTATGTTTCGTGTTAACGACGTCCATCAATTTCACACATTATATAATACGTACTCGTATCGGCTATTAAAATTAAAATAGTTAATTTTAAATCGCGTACGATTAAAAATTAATCGATAAGCCGTAACCGAGAGCACGGATCATTTATAACACCTGCTTCAACAAATACCCTCTTTGAACCTATATACCAAGAAAGTTTATTAAACTTTAGGCAAATAAATGTTACTTACATTTTTTTAAAAGGATACACAATTACTTGCAACTAGATATCATTTTATTTCAAAAAAACTTAACTTATAAGCTTTATACAATATAATATTGGATACCTAAGCAAAAGTTTCATAGAAACCTTTCCCCCCCTATAAATCTCATCAACAACAACACAAATAAGAAAATGAGTCAATTATCTATTCAATTGGTCACATGTACACCACTTACACCTTAAACCATAGCAAAACATAGTCACTATAGACTAATAACATGTAAACAATAACCCATAAACCCTCCTCATGTTTTTTGACCAACAATTAATGGAATTGAACAAGACTCTCATATAAGATACCAGTAACTAGGCAAAGACTTATCACTTCCTAATAAACACTTAAGAAAAATCAACAACTCACTCCCTTTTTAACCCCATTATACTCACGGCTTAAACTCTCCCCTATAATACAATCCATACAAAAATATTAATAACAACCAAACACAACTATACACACCAACCTAAGATATTCTAAGGTTTTTTCCAAGCATTGGATTACCATTTCAGTATTAATCAAGAAAAGATAAACTAGGGTGTTTTATCATGGAAAGACTAGGTTTTCTTTATGCAAGCTTGGATTCTATCTAAACAAGGGTTTAAGATTACTTTGTTCATCATCATCAAAACCATCATAAGGTCTACTAAACCGCTTTGTGTCTTAAAGTTTTTCATTTTATATGCATTGTTGTTTCTATTTTTGTTAAATCACATATTAAAGATTTTTAAACATGTAAATGGAATTATTAACTTAGCAATGGTCAATTTTTGTACACTAATATACTTGTTGTGTTATTTACTTATATTCATGTTAAAAGTGATGATAAAATATGTAATCCATTGTTTTTGGTTGTAAAACAGATCATAGGGGTTAATTAGGGTTTTTATGTTTCTTAATAAGATTTTCAAGTTAAAGAAATACATATGGACAAAGTTAAGAGTTAGATAATGGACTTATGTAAATGTTGTATGATTATTAAGTATAAGAATATAAATGAGAAAAGAACTCAAAAAAAAACGGATTAATAACGAAAAAGATACGGTAAAAACAAGTTATACGTTAATAAACGGAGTCGTATAAAAACTTTTATAAAAATTATTCAAACAGCAAGTTTGGCATTTTTAACAACATTATACATATTTTTAGGATTCCAAAATGATAAGAATCGGTTAATATTTCAATTAATAACTAACAGTTATGAATTTCTCGAGTTGTAACGACAATTAATACTTTATAAAACTATTTTATAAAAGATTACTGTTCATAAAGACAGAACGTTTATTTATGTAAACCCATAAATATTATAGAACTTTCAATACGAGATCCGTTCGCGAAAGAATACGTAAAAACGGAGCTATAACTAATAAAAAACGACATTTACGGGTTTTACGACACAACAAATACGATTAAAATAAAAACTCACGTCTGTTGTGAGACAGGTAAAATTTACTGTTCAATCGATGGGACTAAAATTATAAAAATGTCAAATAATCGATAACTCACCCGTCTTAATACAAATAGATGGCATAAGAAACGCAAGAAAACAGATTGGAAACGAGAAAGTGTACGCCATTTGACTAAAATTGTAATTAAAACGTTTTACTAATATTAAACAAAATTTACACCAAAATATTAGATGGTCAGATTGAACTATATAAGACAATATGTTGGTATTAATCAAAGTACTATATTACTAGGGAGTTTCATAATGAGGGCCTCTTCGGGGTGGCGAATCGACGAGTTTTGGATTTACGATTTAACTTGTGTCCTAGCTCCTCATACGATCACTACACGACCTCTAATTAAGATAGCCGAACAAGTAGTATAGATGAGCTATACGAACCTATAAATAATCAAGTTTTTTAGTACTATACGACCTATATTGGATAGGTAGCCCTTTTCGATTCCTTCGTGACGTCATTTTCTTTTGAATCCTTGTTGATATACCCAAATCACGTCGAGTAGTTCATAGCCACCCCTTTTTCTACAATTGTTTTTACAAATCAAAGGGTGAATTAACATTGCTTGTTTTATCTATTAGACACAATTGTTTTTTCAAAAGTTTATGGAGCTATCCGGAGATTACTACCTGGTTATTAAAGCCAAGTTACCTTATTGCCAGTGCAGATCCCTATTTATCATGAACCGTTCATTTGCTATTATAGTGAGCGCTAGTGTTTATGGATAGATCTATCGGACTCGACAATCCCCACCTTTACTTGGGTCACTAGTTTGATCGGTGTGATTAACATTGAGAGAGGTGTTAGGGTGTTGCAAGCATCCTATTTTCTTATTGGGGCACAAAACAAGTTAAGGCTATCGGTGTCTGAGCGAGTGCAATAATAAATGGTTTTGGACTTCTGAATGTATGTTTCAAGTTCTACAGATTACTTCGATCTTGTGGTCCACTCCCTTTTTACCGATAAACCTATGATTTCACTCAACCTTTGTGTTGACTTTTAGCATGTAATTTCAGGTCCTAGGGTATGAAGATTGGAGGGGAGCCGTGGCGGATATCAATGAAGACGGATTCTGTGTTTTATCTAAAGTCTATGCAACTTTTATTATCTTTAAAAACTTAAGTCATCTCATTAGAAGGTGATGCCTTGTAATAAACTTTTCCTTTTTCTCTCCATCTAATAACATTTGAAATTTGAATACTTGCCATCCTCTACTATTCTCTTCAAGCTTTCATGGTTGATTATGTATGATTCAAGATAAACAAGACCTATTAGTGGTTTTTGCATTTCAAGCATTTCTTGCAAAGTGGAACTACTATTCTTAAAACTAGCTAGTTTTAAAGTTAGTGAGCTAATTTTAGATTGAAGGTCGACACATGATTCATATTCAATATTAATCTCTTTGTTTATTTCTAGTTGTTCTACTTTTGTTTTAAGTTCACAAGCCTCCTTTTTTAGTTCTTCATTTTTTGCCTTTAGTTGTTTGTTTTTGTTGATAATCCTAAGACTGATTTTGCATAGTTTATCATACTCATTTTTCCATGATTCATTATCTAAAGATGAACTACTATAGTAAGGAGTGTCGGATAATACCTCATTGTTGTCAAGCGCCATGAGACAGATTTTTTCCTTCTTGGAATCATCTTTACTATCACTCCAGCATCCAACAACGAATGCTTTTTGATCGTTGTAGGAGTGTTTGGGATAATCACTTATGAAGTGATTTGGATCTCCACACTTGAAGCACCTATGATCTTCTTTTTCCTTTTTGTCTTCCTTGATCTTCCAAAAGCTCTTTTTGTCGTCATGAGGTTGGCAGACAAACTTTCATTTTCTTCTAAAGAACTTATTGAAATCTCTTATCGCCATGGCGTATTCTTCATCTTCACTATCCGAAAAAGATGTTTCTTCTTCACTTAGGACTTTTCTTGCTTTGAAAGCAAGTGATTTGTACTTTTCTTTCTTGCTATTAGAGATCTCCGAGTCCTTTTCAAGTACTACCTCATAAACTTTTAGATTGCTGATAAGCTCGTCTAGAGGTAGTGTTGATAAGTCTTTAGATTCTTCTATTGTCGTCACCTTCGGACGCCATTTAGTAGGAAGAGCCCTCAAGAATTTTCTAACATGATTACGACTTAAAAAAAATTCATCAAGTGCTTTTAGTGATGTAATAATAGTATTAAATCTAGCAAAAGCATAATCAAGGGTCTCATCATTAGAAATAGAAAATTCTTCATATATTTGAATAAACAAGTCTATTTTGTTATCTTTTACTTGCTTATTTCCTTGATGAGTGATTATTAGAGAATTCCAAATATCCTTGGCCGTATCACACATAAAAATTCTTTCATATTCTTTTTTTGGTAAAACATTGTATAAAACCATTTTTGCTTCATCATTTTTGGAAATCATTTTCTTATGACTTTCTTTATTTTTTTCATAAGGAATGATTTCAACCTTACCTTCTTTTTGAATGGTAGGTTTATAGTTACCATGGACTATAATATGCCAAAGATCAATATCTTTAGACTTCACATAAGTTTCAAAGCGGGTTTTCCAATAAATAAAGCAATTAGCCTCAAAGAGAGGTGGTTGTTGAATAGATTGACCTTCTTTGTAGTTTTTCGAATCCATTATCGTTTAAATATTTAAAATACAATATATTTTAAAAACTTTGGTAACCTAGCTCTTGATGCTAATTGTGGAAAACTAGAAGGGGGATGGGATTGAATAGTTTTCTTGTTTTAAGATTTACTTTTCAAAAACTTTGTTATGATCTTATGTGAAGTTTGCACAATATTGATGTTTGGTGTGAAGATAAATGAAATGCAAAAAAGTAAAGAGTTAGAAAGATGGAACCAAGATGCAAGCATTTATAGTGGTTCGGCTACAAGGACACCTTCCTTTGTAACAATTCACATTTTTCACATCTGTTACGTCAATAAATATTCAACTATTTATTTTAAACTTCTACGTGTTTGCTTTTAATTTTAATCGTTAAGTTAAATCGCGTAAACTAAAAATCAACAACCAACGTAAACGGATATCAAATAATTAAATGTTTCCGCCAAGCAAGTGTTAGATAATTATTTAGAGGATAATTATTAACTTTGCACATTTTATTTTTATTGGTTACGTAAAGTATTTACGTTTTACGACAAAATACGTTTAGGCATTCATGGAACCACCAAAACTCATCTACGCTTTAACAAATACCCATAATTATACCCAATACTCAAAAATTATACCAATTCCTTATTTATAAGTATATATGGCCGGATATAGGGATATATAGACAAGGAAGATATTTATTTTAACTTGTTCTAAATATCACACATGTTGTATAAGCTTTCAAGCAAACTCTCTTACACCATACCAACTATTCTTACATCAAGCAAACTCCATACCATTCTTACACAAGCCCATCCCATTTTCCCTAATTCTATGGATCTTGTTCTAGATGATATTCTCGAGTATTTAAGTGATCCTATTCCTAGCATTTCACTTGTATCTTTTCACTTAGCAAAGTCTAGCAAAATCCTCTCCCTTTTTGTGCCTTATAACCCACGACCAAACACAAACACATACACGCAATCCAAAAAAAATTATTTACAACATATACAAGTGTTCTAGCCAAATATTTAAGGTATTACAAGAAGGTTTGAAAGTTTAGTTCAGAGTTTAAAAGGGTTAAGCAAGCAAGGAATCAAGATTAGGGTTTCTTTAGATTTAGGGTTTTCTAAGTATTGAAAGCTTGGGTATAATATCTAAACTAGGGTTTAGATCTTGTTGTTCATCACCATACATCATACTAAGGTTATTTAAAAACTCTAATCTCTTTACATTTGTGATTTTATGCATATATGATGTTTGTATAGTTAATCACCATCTAGGAAAATTATTAACAAGTAAAATGGATTTTTACACTTTTTCATGATTTGATGAACTTTTTCATATGTTATATTGATGTTGATGACATGTTATAATGGGAGTATAAGTATTATTTAAGTGCTGGTTTACCTATAAAAAGTATATATAAGTTAATGATTTAAAAAGTTACTTATTAAGTTTATAAGTAAAATTGTTGTGAGATCTTGTTATCATGGATAATACTTGGACAAGTAATGGACTAAAAGACCTAATACATATAAGACATGTGATATATTGTGTTGTAGAGGACTTGTAACAAGTGTACTAAGCTAAAAACCTATAAAAACAAGTTTAAACACATTTTATGTAAAAATCTTCAAGGGTCTAATCAAATTTGAAAAACAATGTATTTATTTTATATTTTTATTAAATACTACATGTTACAAGGATCGTAGGCATGTAGAGAACTCGAAAAACCAATTTATAACGAATGAGATACGACATTTGCAAGTTATACGATAATAAACGCTTTTATAAAAGAAATTTTATAAAAACTTATTACAATTCACCTCCGATATAAATGATTGGTTATTTTTCTTAGAAAGTACATATTTTTAGGATTCCAAAACATTAAGAATCATAATTTTTTGATCAATAACGAAGGAGTTATGGATTTCTCATGTTTGCGATAATTAAAGTTTATAAAAATAATTTTATAAACTATAAATAGTAAAAATCACTATTCCTCTCAGATAAATTTTTGAAAAATATATTAGTTAGATAAAACTTTTAATTATGAAGACGTGCTCGAAAGAATCACTAAAATCAGAGTTAAAACGAATAAGATATGACTTTTATGAGGTTTACGATAATTAAATTTATAAAAATAAATTTATAAAAGTCTATAAACAGTAAAAAGTAATGTTCACCAGTGGGTTGAAAACATGAAAATGTAATATTTTGATACCTCGTCTTAATATGAAAGCGTGGACATAAGAAACGTATGAAACGAACTTAAAACGAGAAAGTTACGCCTTTTTTACTAAAGAGATATTTATAAACGTTTTTACTTTATAAATATGATTTCACAAATACAATTAGATGGTGATGTAGCTATATAGAATTATATATGGTCTTAGTTATTCAAAGTACTTAGTACTCATACGACCTATACTTAATTAGGTTGCATTCGGACACTTACGTAACGCATTTTCTGATATACTTGTTATCCATTCACTCAAGGTGAGTTTATAGCCTCACGTTTTACTTGTTTTATAATATACTTTATAACTTTTGGGGTGAGAACATGCTTGTTACCAACTTCATATACATGATGGGTTTGAATTTATTACATGTGTATTTACAATTCGTTTAACAAACTGGTTTACATACTCAATTACTTATTTTGGAATGAAATACATTGCTTGTTTTACTTTATTTTTAAAAACAAAGACATTACTTTACTTTTACCCAAATGATTACGGGTGTGACAGCCCTGTTCGGGTGATTAGCTATCACCGGGCAAACGAACATTATAGCATGTCGGAGCACAACAATTATACGAACACGAACACTTATGGTGCCTTTAATAAAGTGGCATATATATGAGTCTACGCAGCAGTTTCATGAACTTAGAGTAATCGTAATCATTGTTTTATACACACTTGATATTTTACGTTGCCTTGAATAAAGTGGCAATACATACTTGAACAATGGTGGTCCAACTATACTTATACTTTTGTGACTATTTAGGGATTGAAATGATCATGCATACATTACAACTCTTTGATTTATAACATTAATACATACGTTTTGGTGAACATTTAAGGATTGAAACGGTCATGCATACTTTACAAAACTCTGGTTTAACATTTATACTAACAAAAACCTATGAACTCACCAACTTTATGTTGACACTTTTTAAGCATGTTTTTCTCAGGTGAAATAGATGCTTGGCTTATGTGATGTGTATTGGAGTCTAAAAAAATTCAAGATATCCTTTCAAACGACATATTTAAAGGTCGTTCTCTCATGACTTGAGCAATGGTATTATGAAGTAACGCTCCCGGAAACATATTCCGCTGCAACCTATTTTTGGGGGTGTTACATCCTTGCCCTACTCTACTCCCTGAGTCACCTAATCGAGAGTTAGTAAACACTAGTCACCAAACTCCTTTCAACTGGCGGAGAAGCCTCACAACATTGCTTACACCTTTTAATGGTACAAAGCTATCTTGAAAAGTGGAGAAATTTTGGTTAAGAGTGATTGGAAGAAGTTAGTTTTTGAGGAAAGTGGAATGGCTATGGAACATATAGCACTAGCTCTAAAGCACAACATGTAGTTGGAGAAGGAAGAGGAGGTGTAAAGTTGAATATGTGGAAGTGGCCGAGAAGGAAAAAGGCACGTGTGATGTTTGATATTCAGAAGTGGCCAAAAAGGAAAAAGAAATATGTGTTGTTTGACATATGGGGAGTATGGAAATGTCATGTGCTGCATAGAGAAGTAAACCTATATCATCACTTGTGTACGGAGCTCAAACTACAGCTTGAAGTTTTCTTTTCCTGTGAGGTTTTTGTGAGAATAAGCATTGCACCAGTTAGTTCTGAATCAGCTCGAGTAAGTGTTTAGAAGATGGTTCATTTGGTGTTGTGGGTTATTTCATGGGACCCAATACTGATGAGGTGTCATCCTATACACTTTTTCGAGGTCATTTAACCCCTGAATCATGTAAATATACCCAAAATACGTGCTTAATCATTTCTTTTTGTGTTTTTAGCATTTGGGAAGCTTTTGGAGGAAATACATGTGACTTAGGCTTATTTAGAGAAGAAACGGAAAAGATTACAACTCTACACCAAAGTCGATGAGAAACAAGTGGTACCAATCCCTCATCCAAGGATTTTCTAGGTATCCTAAAATGGGAAAACAAAATACCACCATCCTTGATACCTAATTCCTCTAACATTGTATCATACCCGCATATCAAAAACCTTTTACTGTCAACTAAATCATACCATTCTATTACTGTATAATGGTATCTCCTATCTGGTGGTGAGGTAAAATTTCTATTGTGATGGACTTTTAGTGTAAACAGGTTGTCATATGAATCTGTGTAAAAACATACAAAATCAATTTTTACTCACACGTACTTCACATCTCCTAACATGATATTTAAACAAACTAATAAAAAAATTAAGTAAACGAAGCTTACCATAAATGACTCTTGAATCTTGGATTGGGGTACTACGTGCTTGATTCTAACCAAATGTAGGTGCTAACATTTTAAGATGTTGTGTATTTTTATATTTTATTTTGCTATTTTAAGGAAGAAAATGAAATGAAAAATGAGATGAAAATAAAATATTGTAGAGGTTTATGAGGATATGTGATAGTTGGCAGGATAGTGGTAAAGGCGGGAAATGAAAAGTGTGCCCATCACAATTTAGGGTAACCATTGTTTTTTATTCAATCTCAATTTGATTACGTACTAATATTTCACTCTAAAAATGTAAAATTAATTTTTTCAGTTTCATTTTCAATATTTCGTTCTGGCTCTAGACTTTCTCGCCAAAATGTTGTTCCCTCTTAGTTAGTGAATAATAACTACAAAGTTATCATTAACTAACTCATAGCTAGTAAATAAAGTAAATGTTAATACAACTAATGTCTAAAAACGTTATTTATATTTTTCGACCTCTCAACGTTTTGATAATAACAAAATGTAAAATCATTTACGATAATATAAAACGTTTACAAATTATTAATCGTAAAATTCCATTTCTAAGATTAGTAATCATTTAAGGTATGAACAAACAAATCATTAAGCATGATTAGTGACCAAGAAAATATTTTTCTCTTATCCATCACATTTTTACAAAAGAATTTCACAAAATTAATTATACAAAATATTTTCTTATTAAAAGAAAAGTTTTATTAAAAACATAAATTTTGAAATTCAAATTTTACCCCAAAAATGGAAGGTTCCATACCAGATACAACATTCCTTACAAAAAGACAAAAAAATGAGCGTAGTCTACTGGGCGGTCTCCTTATAGGCGTGGCGGCCCCCAGATATATCTGGGACCGCCGGGACCGCCCCTAGTGACCATTAGATTTTTCTGCCTATAAATACTGCTCCATTCCTTGTAGAAAATCAGACCTCTTACTACGAAATTTTTAGATAACTTTCTCTCTCTAAAATCTTCTTTCTCTCTTTAAATCTTTTGATCACTAACATTCTTAGATTTTGTTTCAAGTGATCTAATCTCTTATTCTCATCTCTTCCCTTTCATTCAAGTGCAAGAGAAGAACACTCATATTCGCCAAGAAACAAATTGTTATTTAGTGATCTCTCCTTTTTTATTCTAAGTACCAAATCTCTATTGTAATTATCTTGTGTATTTGTGTGATTCGGATAGTATGTAAATCCGATAGTGTAGATCTTGTGTAGTGATTGATGAAGTGGTAGATTGGTTCTAGATAAGATTAGAACTCGACATTTAGCTTGGTGTCGGAAAATAACTTAAGCGACGTGTAAATGGTTTTCTCGAACATATATGGCGGGCTTGTTGAATAGTGAAATCTCGAGTAGGGATTTTTTAACTCGGGGGGGGAAGGGTGGGTAGGGCTAAGAGGTGCTTCGTAGCCGAACCACTATAAAATCTTGGCGTCTTGGTTTGATTGTTCCTTTCCTTATCTCTTCATATTATTGTCATGATTATTTAGCTTTTTGTTATATTGTTTATATTGTTTGTTCTTATTGTGAAATTGTTTTAAATATACAATCGAATTTAAATATTTTTCAAGCAAAATTTTTAATCTAAAACAAATGTAAAAACTATTTCAATCCCCCCCCTCTTCTAGTTTCCACACTTGGTATCAGAGCCAAGGTCACTTAAGATTTTTAAAATATACTGTATTTTAAAGCTTGGATCGATCTATGGATTTCGACAAATATCTAGAAGGGCAATCTATGCAAAGACCACCACTTTTTGAAAGTGATAGTTTTATTTATTAGAAAAATAGATTTGAGACATAAGTTAAATCAAAAGATCTAGATCTTTGGCATGTTATTACCAATAGTGATTTTCAACCTATTGAAAAAAATCCAAAAACCAAATTAGATGAGGTTATCCCTTTTGAAAAATAAAGTGATGATCTTAAAAAGAGACTTGCAAAAAATAACGAAGCCAAAATGGTTATTTATAATGCTTTGCCTAGAAAAGAATATGAAAGAATTTTCATGTGTAATACGGCAAAAGAAATTTGGAAAACTTTGTTAATCACCCATTAAGGTAATAATCAAGTCAAAGATAATAAGATTACCTTTTAGTTCAACAATATGAACAATTCGTCATTTCCGAAGATTAATCTATAGATAGTGCTTTTGCTAGATTTAACACTTTTATTACTAGTCTAAAAGCTTTTGATGAAGGATACTCTAGCAAGAATTATGTTAGGAAGTTTCTTAGGGCTCTACATCCTAAATGGAGAGCAAAGGTCACAATGACTGAAGAGTCGAAAGACTTAACGTCACTATCTCTTGATGAACTTATCGGGAACCTCAAAGTTCACGAAATGATCATCAAGAAAGATTCTGAAATAGTCAAAGCAAAAGTTGAAAGGAAATCTCTTGCTTTAAAAGCTAAGAAAGAATCTAGTGATGAAGAGTGTTTGACTTCCGGAAGTAAAGATGAAGAGTACGCCATGACGGTAAGAGACTTCAAAAAGTTCTTTAAGAGAAGAGGTAGATTCGTGAGACAACCTCGGAACGACAAAAAGACATTCCGAAGAAGCCGTGATGACAAGAAAGGTAAAAGTGATAGAAAATGCTTTAGATGCGGCGACCCGAATCATCTTATTAGAGAATGTCCAAAACCAGCAAAAGACAAGAACCAAAGAGCTTTTGTCGGAGGTTCTTGGAGTGATAGCAGTGAAGAAGATGATGAGAAGGTCAAAAGCGAAACATGTCTCGTAGCTCAAGCATCAAGTGAGGTGTGTTCTGAATCCTCTTACTTTAGTGATGAAAACTCGTCAATAGATGATTTAGTATTAGATAATGAATATGATAAACTGTGCAAAATGAGTTTAAAGATAATCACTAAAAACAAAGTGTAAAATCCGCTAGAAACTAGTTAGAAATGGAAATTAGTATTCTAAAGAAAAGGTGTCTAACACTAGAGAAAAAAAGGGAGTTGATCTCGAATGGAGGTAAAATGTCATATGCTTAAAAATTGAAAATGAAAGCTTAAAGTGGAAGCTCCTTAAACTAACCAAGTTTGAAAAGAGCACACTTGCTTAAATGAATGCTATAATAAACAAAAACCCTCTAGAGAAAAAGTTAGTTAGGTTTAGGGTTTAATTCATTTGAAGCATCATCTAGTGGAACTAAGGAAATAAAATTTGTGAAAGCTCAAAAAAAGACGTCGTCTGATTAAGGTCCCATAAATATGGGCACCCCCCTTAATGTGCAGGCGGTCCCCAAAGCAAATATGGGACCGCCACCAGCAACTACGTCTAGATCTGAGAAAAATGTGTCTTTTCAAAAATCTATTTTGGGTCATAGACCAAAACACATAATAGTAAACAATGTAAAAGTTTTTGTTGCTAGTGATAATAAAGTTAAGCAATTCTATAAGCCATTATCAAAACCCGGAGTTAGATGTTCAAAAACAAATTTTAGATCAAAAACTCCACCACCTAGAAGAGTAATAAATAATTATTATCGTCCTAAAACACCGTAACCAAAAAGAAACATTTGTCGACAAAATCAACCTCGTGGCTTTCCTGTAACTTGGAACAACTTCCCACGTCAAAGTTACATGCCATGAGAAATGTGTCTTCCATTTCCACATCCCAACCAATTGCATCAAATGCAAGGGATGTTTAGCACAAACAACTTTGGACCCATGAGATATTGGGGACTAAATGTTTGAGGTGTTGCCTTATATAAATAGATATGCCTTAGAGTCGACTTGGAACCCGATGAGTGGATAAAGGATAGCAGATGCTCCAAACACATGACGGGTAACCGAAAGCTCTTCTCAAGCTATAAGACATACAACGGAGGTAATGTTATTTTTGGTAGCAATCTTCGCGGTAGCATCATTGGCAAATGTACGATTTTGAATGACTCTCTCAAAATAGATAATGTAGAACATGTAGATAATTTAAGATTTAACTTGTTAAGTATAGGACAAATATGTGATAATAAGTGTAGAGTAACTTTCTCTGAACATGATAGTGAAATGTTGAAATCAATATGATGGTAAGGTCCATAGGTAGAGGTATTAGGAAATGAAAGGCATTAAATGTGAATGAAATTAGTGAAATAACCTAAAGACCATATTTGTTCTAGCAACGATTATGAAAAATCACATTGTGGAATAGGATATTAGTCGCACAAATATGCTTCATATTCAATCGTTATGCATTAAGGATATTTAGAAACTTACCTAGAGCTTAAGTTTGATAACACTTCTGTGATCTTACAAAATTGGGAAAGCAAGCTCACGCTAGTCCTAAAGGGATAAGAATATAGTCTCAATGACTAGATGCTAAGAACGTCCTTCATAATGATCTCTCGTCACATCCGCCTACGGAGTTATGGAGAAACCGATACACTTGTCATAGTAGATGACTACTCTAGGTATACTTGGACTAGATTCCTTAAGGACAAAACCGAAGCTTTCGATCAATTCGAAATATTTAGTAAGAAAATTCAAAACCAATTAGGATGTATAATAGTGTCAATAAGAACCGACCACGGTAGGGAATTAATAATGAGGTGCAATTTGGAGAGTTTTATAATGCCAATGGAATTACACACAACATGACAACTTCTCAGCCCACCGCACTCCTCAAATCAAATGGGCGTGTTGAAAGAAAAATAGACACTTTAAGAATGAGTAGGACTATGTATAGAATGAGCAATCGTTTACCCAATACAAAAATTTTGGTGTAACGCGTAGACACTTCAACATACATTCTCAACCGAATCCTAATTAGAGCCATCCTAGGAAAAACACCTTACAACTCTAAAAAGTAGGAAACCAACCTAGATTTACTTTAGAGTGTTGGAAGCAAGGTGCTCATTTAAACACTAAAGGCTACCTACCAAGATTAGCCCAAGTCAAACGAAAGTACATATTTTAAGGCTACTCGCAAATAGTAAGCCTACATCATCCCTAACAAACATACTAGGAAATTCAAAGAATCAACTCAACGTGACATCATGAAACTCCTCCACCCTCTAAGATAACACCCTTTGGTAGATATGAGTGACTTAGATGAGGAATAGAACAATTAAGTTACCGAAAAGAAAAACCCAGAAAATGACATTGAGGATGAAACTTTAGAGATTGATGAAATAGTAAATATAAAGAAATCTAGGAACCATCCAAAGAAAATGTCAGAGGAAACCTAACAAGCTGATGGTCAGAGATTAGATTTGGCTGATGATCTCAAAGAAGCTCAAGATCACTTATCAAGTACAATTACAAGCCACAATACAAAGACAACTACATCAATGTACAAGATATCATATGAAGAATCAAAGACTACGAGCTGAACACAAGATCAATCAAAAGATTCCTGAGCTTAAGTTTATATTTTATGGGGTGACCTCCCTTAGGGGGAGATTGTTAGATATTAGAAAAAGACTCGGTCACCCCATGTATTGTATCATCTATTATAGCTCATAGTTTAACGCTTATATGTAATGTTCGGTAATGGGTCAGGTTATAAAGCCTAATGTGTAAGCCCATACCATAGCCTAAGGGCTGATCTTGTATGCTACTATATAAGCCTCTTCCATGCCTTGGAAGAGTTGGTTAGTTATTTCATTATACAAGTTCCATTTTCTCTCTCTAGAAATTTTTCTCTCTCGCTTTCTCTCTCTATACTTGGTTAATCCCTCTATATTCTATTGTGTTATGATTTCTAATATCCTACACACCCAAAGCTTGGTATGATAGATTAAAAGCTTTTCTTATTAAACATGAATATAAAATAGGAATGTTAGATAACACTCTTTTTACTAAGAAGAAAAGTTCAAACCTCATCATCGTTTAAATATATGTCGACGACATTATATTTGGCTCGACTTGTCAAGACATGTGTGATGAATTTGCCAAAATCATGCATGATGAGTTCGAGATGAGCATGATGGGTGAACTTAACTTCTTCCTTGGACTACAAATAAAACAAATGGAAGATGGTATTTTCTTTAATCAATCTAAATATATTAAAGAAATGCTTAAGAAATTTGGCTTAGAAGAATCTAAACCAATGAAAACCCCCATGTCCTCCGATACCAAACTCACGAAAGACGAAGAGTGTGAGTCGGTAGATAGTACCAAGTATCGAGGCATGATACGTAGTTTATTATACCTAACGGCAAGTAGGCCCGATATCATGTTTAGTGTCTGCCTTTGTGCGCGCTTCTAAGAGGCTCCCAAAACCTCTCACCTTGAAGCGGTTAAGCGTATCTTCCGATACATTAAAGACACTACGCACTTAGGATTATGGTATCCTAAGGGGACCAGCATAGAAACAGTAGTATATGTAACATTTCTCATTTTCATGTCATTGTACGACTCTATTAATGATCACTATTTATTTTTGTCCGATACGCGTTTACTTTTAATATTTGCCTTTAAGCTAAATCGCGTAGACTAAAAATAATCAAGGAATGTAAACGGTCATCAAATAAATTAAAGTTTTCATCCACCAAGTAATATATAATTACTAGGGAGGTAATTATGTACTTTAGGTATTTTATTTTGATTGGTCACGTAAAAGGGTTACGTTTCGCGATAAAATATATTTGGACACACCCCGGAAATACTTAGACATACCTAGACTCAAACCAATACCCACTTGAAAGCCTAAACACAAAATTAACTAATGTCTTGTGTTAATATCACTTGTTTTTCTGAAATTTGTCAAGTAAACCATAAGCAAATCGTCCCATGTAGATTTCTAGCTAGCAAATCAAACTAATGATACTTAAAGGAACATGTACATCTCCTAAGTCATTAAGACATGTCCTAATGGTCTCCTCCTAGTCCCTTACCCAATGGTTAATGCCCTTTTGCTTCCCTTGGACCTCTTTGTGCCGCGGCTAGCAAGAAAGGAGCACCAAAAATCATAAGATTTCATATCTTAGCAAAATCTTGTACCAAGATCCCCTAATTAAAACTTGTACTTAGTGGTTTAGCTAATACAAGGTGCAACTAACTAAAAACTACAAAACCACACTTAGGAGGGCACGGTTTGGTTTGTGTAGGACTAGGAAATGAGTAACTAGTTAATTGTCTATAAATACACACTCATAAGCTCACTTGATACATTTCCAAGACTCTTAAACCCTCTCCAAGATAAGCCACACTCGCCTACCCTCTTTTACATTCGGGTCTCCTATAACCAAACCCAAACACGAAACCACAAGAAGATCTACAAGCTAAGGTTGGGTTACGAATTTGGAAAGCCTTTCATTTTTGTACAATTAGGATCTACTAGGATTAATTATTACTTATATGCTTCCCTTAGACATAGGATTTACATACACTAGTGAGTTTGCCAAAAAATTAATTTCGAACCAAAATCCTAAATTTTATTTTAAAATCACTCACGTTAGGAACATGATAAAATTGTTGTTATGCATTGTTAATGCGATTTAAAAACGTTTTTAAACACATGCATAATGATCTCATGAACAAAGGTCAAGATACATAATTCATATGTATTTTTCAACATGTTTGGATGAGCAAAATCAAATTAAGGAGCGTTTGGGTTAATGTGGTATATCCTATATCATAACACGGGGTCGATTCTTGGATCTGGCTAGTTTCTAGAGAGAGAAACACTAGAGAGAGAATAATCTAGAGAGAGAAAGTGTTTCTTTTGTAAATGAAATAATGAACTAGCTTGCCTCTTCCAAAGTTGGAAGAGGCTATATATAGTACTTACAATAGACTTAAAACCAAAAAACGTACTATTAACTATTAAACTACGAGCTATAATAAACAGTAAAATACACGGGGTGACCGAGTCTTATTCTAATATCTAACATGAAATAAGGATGATTTTGATAGATTATTTAAAAGCAAAACATAATTTCATTAATATAAAACTTGATTACA
>BQNB010013156.1:0-25265 GCA_026074375.1 Tanacetum coccineum | reverse complement strand
TGTGTATAATATATATATATTCCAACACGTATAATAAATCATATCGTAGAATCATCCAGACACAACTTATTATTTTCACAACTTACGTTTTCTGAAAATCTACCGGTTTTCCTAGTTGCTTGACGACGCTAAAAGAAATACTAAATGACCACAACCGTTGTTCATCTCTCATTTATAACCACCTAAATGTATTGTTAGACTACTGCAATTTCCCCAAAGTTCATTGACAAGTTTAACTATGTTTCAAAAATACCACAACACAAAGTGTCCGAAACAGGGTCTGCTGGAACAATGCTAATGTTGAGCATGATCAGACCGATTTAAACTTTACAGAAAATTCTAGAAAAATTCCAGTAATTCATACACATCATGAACTTGCTTCAGCTCAAATTTCATTGAAAAATATTATGTTTTGCTATGTCTGCTCATCACATTATCACAATCTAAAAACTGGTCCTAAAACGCAGTTTCGACAACAATTCTTGTAAAGATCCTTTGACCAACTTTTACTTACTGAAAATCCATGAGGCCTCTTTCGTTGGAAAGTAGACTTGTTAAATTTGGTTTTAGAATCAAGAAACTCTAGAAAAGCTTTTCAGGTGAATTAGTTACGACGCACGCAAGTTGACCCAAAATTGTGCACAAAATCGCCTAATATAGAAATTGACGCTTCTAGTTTCCAAACTTATAACGGACATGGAAAATTCTTTTTTAAGAGTTATTGGACGCATCTTATATCAAAACGAAGCTACGGACGATACCTAACATAATTCTAAGTCAAAAATCAGTTTACCGCATTTTAATTTTTCTGAACTAAACCCTTAGTTTTCTATCCTAATTGAGTGTCTTCCAACTCCTTCAAACTTCGATTTCAAGCTTCGCAACCATCTCCGACACACTTAAACTATCCTATTACCCATACTAATCATCTCACATCATCAACAAACCTCAAAACCTAACATGCAACATAGTCCATGGATTCTCGACATCAATCTACATACATGCACGCAATATATACTCAAATCATTGTAAAAATTAAATAGAAGACTTACAAAATATAATGCAATAGCTAGAAATTCAAAACAATCAAACCCTTGTGGGTTTTGATTTTATCGAACACCACAAGACCCAAAACAATGACCAAAACTTGATTTTTGATTCACCAAATCTTGTATAAACACTTAATATTTAACCCTTGCTACTCCATTTACCCTTAATTAGATCAAAAACCCTTAAAATAAAAAATCACTAAAAATCAAGAACTTATAAAACAAGATGCGTGGTGATTTCTTATTGTTAGGGAATGATTAGGGTTTATTTATAAGCATTTTGGAAGTGATTGAGAGTGGTTTATTAGGGTTTTAGTAATGGTGATGGTGGATTTTATGATGGTGGCGTCGAACAGAGAAGAAGAGGAAAAGGAAACAATAGCTTTTTTTTACTGTTGTGTGTGTTTTATGGTATGGTATTGGGACTATCTATATAGGGAGATTTAATACTAGTAAACTACCATTCTTATAAAGAAAATAAAAGGGTCGTTTGTTTGTATGGTGTAACCGGCCTCTAAGTGGGCTTGGGCTTGGGCTTGGTTGTAGTATATATATATTTTTTAATTTATATTGCGCAAATCTCGGGCCCAAACTTTAAATTAATACGTTATAGATTGTAAAAACACTATTTTGCCCAAAAATAAAAATAAATGAGCTTTCGAAGCTAAAATATAGAGTTGTTGATTTCTCGATCGTTAAAAAGGATAATTATCCAAAGCATGACTCGCGAATAATTAAAACGACGATTTTAATAAAAACCGACAAAAAATAATAAAATAAATTCTATAAAATTTAGAATATAGAAATAAAGCTCTGGATAAATAGTGACCTTAAATCTGAATTGTTACAATTATCAACTTTGATTATATACTTACACCGGTATAGGTCGAAAGACCCGTTGTGAACTATATAGTTTTAAGGATTTGTCTTTGATCCTTATCGTCTGTGACGAGAAATTCACTTACGTTATTTGATAAATAAAATAGATTTGATATAATAGTAACTGGATTATTTGAGTGACACATTTGATCGAGTTAACTAAACATAAGTCCTCAGTTAAACATGTGAATCTGTGAAAACATTTTCTGATGAGAAAACATTTTTATAAATTCAAATCCTAAGTTTGAGATCGTAACTAATACCATTGCTTACGAATTATATGAAATTATCCGAGTAGTCATCTTTCTCATTATTGATTTCAGTTCAGTTAACTTTAAATCTGTTAAAGTTTATTTTTTAGTTGATTATTCGACACTACGCAGATCCCTGTGGACGACCTGGTCTTACCTAAAAAGATTGTTCTACATACGTGGGTTATACTTTTACCTGTGTGTTTCCATCTAATAACCAGTAATATCAGTCTTATAAATTTAAAGCCTTTGAAACACATCAAAGTTTTTGGCGCCGCTGCCGGGGATTTCAAAGATGTCCTGTAATCAAACTTTTAAAATAATTTTTAACATCCCTTCTTTTTCAAAAATCACCGTACAGTTTTCTGGCAAACTGACCTAAAAAAATTCTCCTTTGGATGCATACACGTACTTTCAACTCTGAACTTGTTGAACCAGTAGCTGAACCTGAACGTACTTTGAATCAAAGACTTCTTCGACGAACAGAAGAGTTCTATTCGAACATAGAAACAATCCACCTCAACAACCGAGAGTTGTCTACGCGCCAATTCTCAACATCAGTTACTTCAAAACCTCAATCCCATGGATGACGAACCCATGTGGGCTGCCGACTGTGTTGTCGCTCTGACTCTTGGTTTCACAATTATCATTCCTGAAACCGCAAACGAATTTCCTATTAAAGGTAACCACCTGACTCTTGTCAAAGGAAACCAATTCGATGGTAGAATCAAAACCGATCCTCACAAACACATTCATGAATTCCTAGGAATATGCGATATGTTTAAATACAGAGACATCAAGAATGAAGATGTCCGCCTCATGATGTTTCCCCTATCACTCACTAGAGAAGCAAAAACATGGTTGGACGAACTAAATGAAGGAACTATCGAAACGTGGGATGAACTTCAAACCGCTTTCATTAGCCGATTCTTTCCCCCAGCTCTTTTCGATCGACTCTTCGGAGAAATTCAAGCAGTTTCTCAACATGAAAACGAATCTTTAACCGATGCTTGGCTTTGTATGAAGGAAATGCTTAGAAACTGCCATGGTCATAATCTATCCAAAGGCAACATCATCAAAATCTTTTACCACATCCTTAACGAAATAAACCAAGAAGTTCTAAATGCCGCAGCTGGTGGTATTTTCCTCTATAAAACACCAAACCAAGATTATCAGCTTCTCGAAGACAAAGTCTTACTCAAGCTCGACTGGGCTAAAAACCAAAAAACAAAATCATCTCTTAAGAAAACCGTTGCTTTTGCCGCTGAAGGTAGCAGTAATTCTGACACTAACAAAATTATGGCCCGAATGGATGCCATGACCATGAAAATAGATGCTCACTATAAAGAATTTCAATCTCGTTCAAAACCAAATCCTTATCATAACAATGATGACATACCCATGTCACGTGAAGAAGAATTCAAATTGTTAATACAAATAATGTCTAAAAACGTTATTTATATTTTTCGACCTCTCGATGTTTTGAAGATAACAAAACGTAAAAACATTTACGATAAAAATAAACGTTTACAAATTATTAATCGATAATTTCCATTTCTAATGTAACTCCCTTAAGGTATGTATAAACAAATCATTAAACATGTTTAAGTGATCAAGAAAATATTTTTTCTTAACCATCACATTTTCACAAAAGTATTTTTACAAAAATAAATACAAAAATACTTTTTAAATAAAAGAAATGTTTTATTTAAACATAAAAATTCAAATCTGGTTTTCCCTCCAAAATAGAAGCTTCTACACCAAATAAAACATTCCCCACTAAAAGCCAAAAATGGGAGCGTCAGTCTACGGCGGCCCCCTGATAGGCTGCGCCCCCCAGATATATTTGGGACCGTCGGTACCGCTAGCAGTTACCGTTGGGCTTTCCTGCCTATAAATACTGCACTATTCCCAGCTGAAAAATAGACCTCTTTGCACGAATTTTTCTGATAACTCTCTCTCTCTTTCTGAAAACCTTTTTTCTCTCACTAAATCTCTTGATCACTAACATTGTTTGATCTTGTTTCAAGTGATCCAATCTCTTTTTTCTCATCTCTCCTCTCCTCTCTATCAAGTGCAAGAGAAGAACATTCGTATTCGTCAAGAAACGAATTGTTGTAGTCTAGTGATTTCTTCTTCTTTCTTCTAAGAACCAAATCTTTATCATGATTATCTTGTGTGATTGTGTAGATCGGATAGTGTATAAATCTGATAGTGTAGATCTTGTGATTGTATATTACTTGTGAAGTGGCAGATTGGTTCTAGCTAAGATTAGGACTCGACATTTAGATTAGTGTCGAAAAATAACGTAAGCAACGTGTAAACAGTTTCTCCGCCTGAAGGGAGCTTGTTGACATAGTGAAATCTCAAGTCGAATACTCGGGGAATGGAGTAGGGTGAAGAAGATCTTCGTAGCCAAACCACTATAAATCTTGGTGTCTTGGTTTGATCGTTCTTTCCTTTATCTCTTTATATTGCTTATGTAGTTATTACAATTAGTTAGTTATCTTTATTTGTCACACCCCGACAATGGCGGAAACTCGGGAATGCGACATAATGTTCAACCATAACACAAGGTACAAAATAAAGAAAACTACATTGCATAAACTCCAAGTGCTATGAAGACCATCAACCTTGAACAAACTCAAGTGATGTCCCAAATCGCAACTAAATCTAAAATCTCTTACACTTATTCATATGCCCTCGCAGGGGACAATAAACCAAACTAAATCCAAAACATTCAAATACTAGAATCAAACAACATGCAAGCAAGACTTCAAACGAAATTCCACTTGGGATACTTCTAAGTCTGCTATAATCACCAAACTATTCCTCTTTCACTTCACCTGAAAATGATACTCGAAAACGTCAACAATAATGTTGGTGAGCTCGTAGGTTTGACCTTAAACCCAAAAGTTGTGCCAATATTTCAACAGTGGACAATAGTGCTATATGACAGTGAATATATGCAAGCAAACCACAACTTAGCATCCACGCTAATCACAACTAGCATATCACAATGCTCTTTTAGTCGCAACTCCGATATGTCACTACGCACCTAAAGGACCTACCAACTGGAGCACTATATTAGGGCGGGACGTTACTCAAACTTGGGTAGGCGTACCCATCCGCTCCAATAATCACACACAATTAGGGTAGGCGTACCCAGCCGATCCATAGGGTAGACGTACCCAGCCGATCCAATAATCATACACACATAATATTCACATAGCAGTCATAAGCACATATCTTGTCTTAAAAACAAAACCACATTTCACACATATCAATTTAAAAACATTTCAAAACACATTTGAGTATCATTTTCCCCCAACGGAAAAACAGTAAAAAGTGGGGCTACGAGAACTCACCTCAAGCAAGTCTTAAGCTACCCAATCTCAATCACACAAGCAAATGCAACGACGCCCGCACATGACCTAATCCAGTTAATGTCCCATTTTAATCATTCATTTCCAAAACAATCATTACGTTTGATGCATAGAGTTTAGATGCGTTGTACAATTACCCAAAACAGTTTTTAGTGGTGTGATGGTTGACGACTTATCTCCATAATCATATCAATCTCATTCCTCGATGATACATACTTATACTATTTAGCGTAAATAGATAAGTAATATAATAAATATTTATAATTATTAATTATAAATATATTTCGACAAGTCCATTCGGTAACCCCGAATACCATAAAATAATTACTAAGCGATTGAAAATGAAACGTTTAATCATATTAGACACATCCGAGAAGTTTCAGGAAGAATTATATTTTTCGTCTTTTAGTGAATTTATTAAATAAATAAAATAATTAAATTATTTTTTATTATTTGAAATCAAAAATCGTGTTTTTAAGAAAAAATTTAAGTATAAACTTTTTACGAAATTTCGACATGACCCGTACGTTTATACAACGTTTTCCAAGGTTTAAAAACCTCATTTTTCCACATTTTTCACAAATTCGACACTTTTCGACAAAATTCCAAAATCTAAACCTTTAACACTTACCAACACTTTTCCTTCAAACTATCATTCAATACCTCTTCGTAAACACATTTTCACTTTCAAAAGTCCAACAAAACGCTCGTAATGACAAAAATATCGCTTATTGGGCCTTAAGGCCCAACAAGGGTCCATTAGGACATTTATAAGTCCAAAATATAATCCAAGTCCAAAACCAAGGTCTATTTACATATATAAGTATATACTTATATGTAAAAATAATCCGGACCATAATAAGCCCTCCCATTAAGCCGCGACTCAAATAGACTTATTGGGCCGTGAGTCCATAAAATCTACAATACGTATATTAAGCTTGAAAATAAGCTATTAAGCTACGTATCGCTTTTGGTTACTACCATAAGCTTCAAAAATATTCCACAACATACGCCATAATACAAAATAATCAAAATCACTTTCCTAGTGATTTTGAGAAGCCATACGTGGCATATAAGCCCATAATAAGCCAAGAAATAGCTTAAAAATAAGCCCGAATAAGCCATACAAGCTACTATAAAAAATAAGCATTCTAGCATCATATATTATTCAACCATCACGACCACGACATCAAAACTACAAAAACCCTCTTTTTCCTTTTCTTTTTACACGAACCAAACACCCCCTTTTTCTTTCGTTTCGCTTCCAAAAATCAATTTTCACAACGATCAACTTGTACAACTAACATCTATGCATCAAAATAAACCCAAAAGGACAAACGAAATTTAAATTTGAAAACTTACAAGAAAATCTTCAAATTTGTAGATTTCGACACGAACCGGACAACCCAAACGTTGTTTAAATGAATAACCAAACACTAGAATCAACCCCAAATATTTATGTCTTCATGTTTTCTTGATCAAACTTCAAAAATTATAAGAGTGTGTGTGTTGTAGGTGCGGACGAACACAAGAGAGAAGGGAGAGGATATTTTTTTGATTTTGAAAATGAACTATGTGTAAAAATGAGGATAAGGAAAGCATCTTATGTACAATTTGGACAAGGTTAGCTAAAATTAAGCCACCTTGTCTCCCTAGTCTTCTTTTGACCGGCCATGGTATCCCATGGGGTCTCGGGCCTTTCTTTTCGTGTCGGGATCACTTAAATACTCGTAAAACTCAACCGTAAAATTTACCCCAAAGTTAATTAGCATTTTTATTCACTTTAAAAATACTTTTCCATTAACCTAGAGTATTCACATGACATATTTTCACTTTACACCCTTCAAAACTCAATTTAGACATTAACGGACGTGTCAGACTCGTTTTTCGGCATTTCTCAAAATTCACGGGTCAAACCACCCAGAATACACATAACACAATAATACCTTCCAAAAGGGATTATTAATCACAATAAACCTCAAATCATCACATATCTCATAAAATCACCACCGTCAACACGGTATAAAATCTAAATAAACTAACAAAAGTCAAATAGTCAAAGGACTATTAATGAAATATTCAGAACACAAAAAGGGCAAAGGTTACATTCTACCCCCCTTAAAAGAATTTTGTCCTCGAAATTCAACTACTAACATCACTAAACAAGTGCGGATACTTTAATTTCATCTGATCTTCACGTTCCCACGTGAATTCAGGACCACGTTTCGAATTCCACCGAACCTTGACAATGGCAATCCTACTACGCTTCAATTTCTTAAACTCTCTTTCTAAAATTTCTATAGGCTCTTCCACAAAATTTAACTTAGCATCAACTCGAATCTCATCCAAAGGCACTGTCATGAACATCATTCAATTCCTCAGGCAAATCTAACCGATAGACCACAGGGCCTACTTTCTCAATAATCTCAAACGGTCCAACAAACCTAGGTGCTAACTTCCCTTTCTTCCCAAAGCGTACCAAACCTTTCCAAGGCGACACTTTGAGCAAGACATAGTCACCTACACTAAACTCTAGAGGCTTTATCCTCTTATCAGCATAACTTTTCTGACAATCACGCGCAGCCTTAAGTCTATCCTTAATCTGCGAGATCTTCTCAGTAGTCTCTTGCACTAACTTAGGTCCTATCAACTGACCTTCTCCAACCTCAGCCCACATAATTGGCGAACGACACTTTCTACCATACAATACATCAAACAGGGCACATCTCACACTAGAATGATAACTATTGTTATACGAAAACTCAACTAACAGAAGATGAACATCCCAACTTCCTCCGAAGTCCAGGACGCACGCTCTAAGCATGTCTTCCAAAGTCTGAATAGTACGCTCACTTTGACCATCGGTCTGAAGGTGATAAGCCGTACTCATATCTAAACGAGTTCCTAATGCCTCTTGTAGTGACTGCCAAAACCTTGATGTGAAACGACTATCACAATCCGATATAATCGAGATCGGCACACCATGTCTAGCAACTATCTCATTCAAATACAATCTAGCCAACCTTTCCATCTTATAATCCTCACGCATAGGTAGAAAATGAGCAGACTTAGTCAATCGGTCCACAATGACCCAAATTGTGTCATGCCCACTACTAGTCCTAGGCAACTTAGTCACAAAATCCATAGCTATCCCTTCCCATTTCCATACGGGAATCTCACGTTGCTGGAGCAAGCCAGATGGCCTTTGATGCTCAGCCTTAACCTTCAAACAAGTCAAACACTTAATAACATACTCAGCTATATCCTTTTTCATTCCAGGCCACCAATACCTATCTCTTAAATCATAATACATCTTATCAGCTCCTGGGTGTACAGAGTACTTCGACTTATGGGCTTCATCTATTATCAGGGTTCTCACCTCACCCTTTAAAGGTACCCAAATTCGATCCATCACTTCTTTGTTCAATTATTTCATCTAAACCTTTCTGTAATACTGCAAACTCATCTACAGCCTCCTTTTGAGCCGCCAGTATCCTATCCTTGATACTCGACTGAAGGATCATATTCATAGCTCTAACTCTCTTAGGTTTCACTCTTTCCTTCCTACTTAGGGCATCAGCCACCACATTCGCCTTACCAGGATGGTAGCGAATTTCACAGTCATAATCACTAAATAACTCTATCCAGCGACGCTGTCGCATATTCAACTCTTTCTGACTAAAGATATGCTAAAGACTCTTATGATCCGTATAGATGACACTCTTTGTCCCATACAGATAATGTCTTCAGATCTTAAGCGTAAACACAACCGCACCCAACTCTAAATCATAGGTAGTATAATTCTTCTCATGAATTTTCAACTGCCTAGACGCATAGGCTATCACTTTACCTATCTACATTAACACACAGCCTAGTCCTATCCCGGACGCATCACAATATACCACAAAATCTTCCGGTCCTTCGGGGAGAGCTAGAACAGGCGCATTACACAACTTATCCTTCAAGGTCTGAAATGTCAATTCCTGTTCCTCACCCTAATCAAAAGTAAACTTTGTAAAGTTATGAATCAAGATTATGCACACTGGTGGCTGCATCAAAGTTCCCCTTGCTCAAACTGGTGAGCTTGAGTTATAGAAGGGAAAAGATTGAACATATTATTCATATGATAGACTATGCACTGTAGGAAGTCATAGAGAATGGTGCAACCTTGCCAAAAACATAAGTTGTGGAAGGTGTTACAACAGTGTTGCCTATTACATCTGCTAAAAATAAGGCTCAGAGAAGATCAGAAGTGAAGGCAAGAAGTACTTTAATGATGGGCATTCCCAATGAACATCAGTTAAAGTTTAACTCTATAAAGGATGCTAAGTTGTTGCTGGAAGCTGTAGAAAAGAGATTTGGTGGGAATGCAGCTACTAAGAAGACTCAAAGAAATCTCTTAAAGCAGCAATATGAAAACTTCACTGCTCCAAGCTCAGAGATGCTTGATCAAACCTTTGATAGGCTTCAAAAGCTTGCGAGTCAGTTGGATATTTTGGATGAAAAGCTTTCACAAGAAGATGTTAATCAAAAGTTATTAAGAAGTTTATCACCTAAGTAGAACACACATGCTGTTGTGTGGAGGAATAAAGCTGAGTTAGAAACAATGAGCATGGATGATCTCTATAACAACCTCAAGGTGTATGAACCAGAAGTCAAAGGGATGTCTAGCTCAAGTTCAAGCACACAGAACATGGCTTTTGTGTCCTCTTCAAATAACAACACTAGCAGCTCTAATGAAGCAGTTAATGCTGCTCATAGAGTTATTACTGCTTACTCTACAAATATTGATAACTTGAGTGATGCTGTTATATGTTCATTCTTTGCTAGTCAACCAAATAGTCTTCAACTTGCACATTAGGACTTGCAACAAATACATCCTGATGACATAGAAGAGATAGATTTAAGATGGCAAATGGCCATGTTGACTATGAGAGCTAGAAGATTTTTGAAGAATACAGGAAGGAAGCTTACTGTTAATGGCAATAAGACTATTGGTTTTGATAAGTCCAAAGTGGAGTGCTACAACTGCCATAAGAGAGGACATTTTGCTAAGGAGTGCAGAGCTCCAAGAAATCAAGACAACAAGAACAAGGAAAGCTCAAGAAGGAGTGTGCCTGTGGAAACATCTACTTCTACAGCTTTGGTGTCATGTGATGGCCTTGGTGGATATGACTAGAGTGACAGGCAGAGGAAGCGGAACCACAAAAACTTTTCTACGCTTCAACAAATACCCACTTTTATACCCAATACATAAAGTTTACTCAAAATATATCTTATATATCATGTATATGCTGAAATCTTAGCCATTTACACAAAGATATACCAAAAATATTCACACTTGGTCAATGTACTTCACTTTGCATTTAAACCACACCATACCATGTTTCCTTGACCAAGATGGTCTTCCTTAAGACCATGGGCATGTCTTTGAATACTATTGCAAACTTTATTGACCATCTATGCCATATATTGCAAGTAAACTAGAAAGAGATCATTCATACACTTTACACATAACCAAAAATTGAAAAATCTCTCCCTTTGTCACACTTATAGCTCACGGCTCACATAGGGCACCCAACCAAATCCATATCAATTTTTATACAACCCATACACTCCTATACACATCCATTATAAGACATTCTAAGGTGTTTCCATCCATTGAATCACCATTTACAAGTATTAATCATGAAAAGGAAGCTAGGGTTTTTGTTAAGAAAATAAGGGTTTTCTTAAGTGCAAGCTTGGGTTTTAAGGCTAAACACGGGTTTAGCATTTGTTTCTCATCATCATCATACTCATAAGGTTTACTTGAACTCTTTATGTTCTTACAACTTTCACTTTTATGCATAATGGTTATTCTAATTAGCTTAAATCACCCTTTAGATGATTAACAATGTAAAAAGAGTTTTTTAATTGTTGTTCATCAAAAGTACACTTTTATTATATCTTATATGTTAATAAACATCATGTTAAATGGTCACACAAGTGATTTACACTCTTGGTTAAACTATGAAAATGATTTTATTATAATTAGGGTTTTCATAGTTACATAATAATCTTTTAAGATAAAGAAATACATATGACATAGTTAAGGATAATTATGAACCTATGTTAATGTTGTAGGTTTGCTAATATAAGGATGATATAACAAAATAAATGAAATATAAGACATATGGTGGGTTACAAAAGGTGGAAAAGTTATAAATCAAGGATAATATAAGGACTTAACAAACTCAAACCAAACTTGCCTGTCCAAATAACATTTAACATACCACACTATTATCTCTTTATAAGATAATACATTTCACGACGATTCGAAAAGTAATAAACTTGTTAAAAACGTTAATAACTAAAAAAGTTTACGTTAAAAAACGAGTTATACGTTAATAAACGAAGTCGTAAATGAATTTTTATAAAAACATTTTTATAAAATTAAAACAGCAAGTGTTGATATTTTTAACTAAATAATAACCATATTTTTTAGGGATTCCAAAATGATAAGAATCGTAATTTTTCAATTAATAACGAACGAGTTATGAATTTCGCGAGTTTACGATAATTAATACTTTTATAAAACTATTTTTATAAAAGTTACTATTCATGACAGAAAGTTATATTTTTTTAAACCTCATAAATATATAGAACTTTCAAATACGAGAACGTCCTCGAAAGAATCATTAAAAACGGAGCTATAACGAATAAAATACGACGTTTACGGGTTTTACGACAATTAAATCGATAAAAATATATATAAGGTCTGGTGTGAACAGTAATTTTTACTGTTCACCAGTAGGTCCGAAATTCGAAAATGTCAATTTATGATAACCCGTCTTAATACGAAAAGATGGGCATAAGAAACGCGAGAATCGGGCTTAAAACGCAAAAGTTATGCTAGTTTTACTAAAACGGTAATTATAAACGTTTTAACTTATTAAACACAATTTTACCAAAACCATTAGTTGGTGATTGAGCTATATAGAATATTATGTGGTTATCAAAGTACTATATTACTAGGGAGTTTCATAATGAGGCCTCTTCGGATGGCGTTTCGACGAGTTGTTGGATTTACGATTTAAAGTGTCCTAACTCCTCGAACGTCATGTCATGACCTCTTTAATTATGATAGCCCGAACGATAGTACGATGTAACAACTATAGGATTATATTCAATGTTATTGATTAAAGTACTCGGTACTTATACGACCTATGATAATTTAGGTTGCATTCGATCTTTTACGTGACGCATTATCTGCGATATTTGGATTATCAGAACTCAAGGTGAGTTCATAGCCCCACGTTTTACATGCTTTTGTTTTACAAAGTTTTTGGGGTGAAAAACATGCAATGTTTTACAACTGGACACAAGTGGTTAAGTTTCACATTATGATTACATGTTGCCTAAGTAGCGATAACCCAATCTGAGCCCATTATCATGAACTGTTAATTACGAGCGCGAATGTTATAAATAGATCTATTGGGTTGAACCAACCCCGTTCGGGTGATTAGCTATCACTAGTGAAACGAACGTATACCATGTCGAATATAGGATGTTGCGGGTTAGAACATCACCACGGGCAAAAGGCCATTAATTTGGCATCCATACATGTCAAGCTTCAGTGTCATGAGCTTAGAGCAACGTAATTACATTTATATGATATCTGCATCTGTTGCATTATCATACACTTGGGAGATCTTGTGGTCCTACAATATATGATTTATCAAACCTATGAATTCACCAACATTATTGTTGACGTTTTAAAGCAATGTTTTTCAGGGGATCAATAAGCACGAGGTGCGATGGATACATTGGTGGTTTTGATTTGGATGTCATGCATTAAAGATTTTGTCGCATTTCATTTTGTTATCTGTCATGGGCTGAAAATCTTTGTATTTTGATCAAGTGAACAAGTTAAGCTTCGGGCTTATGTAACAATTACTTTGTTAAATCCAATGTATCGTTTTCAAACGACTTTTTGGTCGTTCTATATATATCTTGTGTTATTGATCTGAGAAGTAACACGCCCCGGACCCATATTCCGCTGCGACCCAATTTGGGGGTGTTACAGCAGGTACAAAAACAAGTGATAATGCAGGTCAAGCTAGGAAGGAGACAGAACCTATTAAAGATTACATTTTGCTACCATTATGGACTGCTAATCTACCATATTCTTAAGATCCAAAGAGTTCTCATGATGATGGATCCAAACCTTCAAGTGATGATGGAAAGAATGTTAATGAAGATCCAAGAAAAGATAGTGAATGTAAAGATCAAGAGAAGGAAGATAATGTTAACAGCACTAACAATGTTAATGCTGCTAGCACAAATGAGGTTAATGTTGTTGGTGTAAAAATAAGCATTGAACTTCCACTTGATCCAAATATGCCTGCTTTGGAAGATTATAGCATATTTGACTTCTCAAGAAATGATGAAGATGATGGTGCAGAGGCTGCAGGCACTACGGAATCCGGTAGTTGTATTTACCAGAGAACCATTTACCAGTGTACATTCCTGGGAGCCTGAGCATCCTGGGGACTTTAGTACCAGCTGTGGATGAGGCAACCTTTACCTCTAATTACCACCATCCTTTCTAGCCTCCACGGATTCGACCTCTTAGTCCTTAGAGCACTCGGATGGTTGTGATGAGAGATTGTAGGCATCTAGTGGTACGGTGCTTAATTACAAGACTTTTACCTTTAAAAAACGACGATAAAAATAACCAAATACGGGGACTCAAAAGGCACAAATATATCTTTGTTTTGCTAATTGTGTTAGTGCAGGACCAGATATCTCACCAATAATGTCGGAAATAACCCAGCAAAAAAGCGCCAAAATACGGACACGGGATGGAAAGTGTGTGAAGACGAATGCCAAATCAAAAGTCAATAGTCAACTCGAGAGTGAGAAAAAAGCAAAGAATGAAATATCATCTTGAGGGGTCAAAAATGCCAAACCCCTAAGTTATCTTATTAAGGGAAACATTGGCAGGGGCTGATTATGCCAATTTGGGAAAATTCATTTATAAAAGAAAGAGAAAAGGGGAATAATTAAGAATGAAAAGTGTGTGATGTGGAGGGGCCTTTCTTGTACACAAACAACATACCATTAATCATCTTCAAACCTCTCTATGTCACAACCCAAATGTATAAAACCCTTTGTCCCAGCTTTCCCGCCAATACAAAACAGCAGCTCCCTGTTTTTTTTGCTCCTCTACTTCTCTGCAAAAAATTACTCAAACACCACTACTACTACCCCCCGCCTTTATAAAGTCCATGTTGGCAATACCTCTCTATTCACCAAAGCACTTCGATGGCTGAGATTGTCTCCAAAGAAGGCAAAAAAAGAATTCAATGGCTCGGCGATTGCTCTAGATTCACCTCACACATACTATGCACACTTGGTTTTATCTCTCAAAGAAGCAACAAGCTGCAAGTCAAGACTACCCCGTTCGGCTAATAAATAGAGTTTTTGTAAGCCTTTGAGGAACATAGTCTTAGTTTTTATATTGTTTTTAAGTTTTTTAATACAAACTTAGTCTTAATTTTAGTTATTTACAGCTTTTATTTCCAGCTTTGTATACACTTTCAAAACTATGCAAGTTTGAAGTTTGTAAATTCAATATCAGTGCTTAGTTACTTAATTTATTGTTTTGTATTCACCACAAATTCACTCTTCAAATATACCACAGTTATGTTTATGGATGATAAGCCAGTTAAGGATTGGGCTTATGGAATAATAACTAACTTGTTTTCCTCAAGTTAGAGGATTGTAGATTCTTGGATTTGCCCTGTTTTGAGCAAGGGGTGTTGTAAAGTCTCTTGTCTTTTCTTATCTTTACTTATCATATTGCAGAAACTGCTAGTTTATTTAATACAACTGTTGGTTTTTTTTTATACAGTTTATAATGCATAGACTAAATTCATGCTTATTTAGTGCTTATTATGATATTGAATTTGCTTTATAAGTGTTTACACTTTGTTAATTTTATAATTAGTTTGAAATAAAAATCGATTTTTGGGAAAAGATAAAGGCTGTTTTTGAACAAGCTAGTAATAACTCTGAGTTAGTTATACTAGGTAGTTTACTTTTAAGGAAAAATACTAACTTTTGCCTCAGCAGTAACTATCTCCAAGTTAGTACTGGTAGTTAAATACTGTAGTACTTGGTAGTTAATTTAACATATCAGCTTATTATTTATGGTATTTAGATTGGTTTAGCTTTTTAAGGTTTTTTTAAGAGTAGGACCTAAGCTCTATCTTTTAGTTTACATTGTCTTCAGTAGAACCTTATTTGCCTTGTTTAAAATAACTTTAAGAGTTTATCAGTTTTAGTTTCTAGTTTATTTGTCATTTTGGTTCATTCTAGTTGCTTATTTCTTTTACTAAGTGCTTATTAAGGTTAGTTGAACTTCTGTTTTAGCTTTGTTTGCTTATTTATTATTTCTTTAAGTCTTGTTATCCTAGCAGTACTAACCTTAAGCTAACAGTACTAACTTTAGCCTAGCAGTTCTAACTCCAAGTTAGTACTGGTAGTTAAAAACTGTTGTCTAGTACTGTTGTTTGTACGGTTGTGTTTCTCTTGTTTAATTTAGCCTAATCTGCAGGCTCTTAATTTGATTATTTGATTTAGATCTAGCTTAATTGTCTGTCTTCTAAGCTTATTAGCACCTTATTTGTGCTTTAGTGTAAAAGTTTTATGTGTTTTTCTGCACATTCTAGCTTTTATTCTTGCTGTCTAGCTTATTCTTTTGCTATTTTTATGTTGCTTTTGTTTGTTTTTCATCAGTTTCTGTGCCAATCATTCCCTATCATGTGACATTCAAAACAAAATCATCTATCGTCTTTCGATTTTCCATCTCTAGCTCGTTGGGACAAACGGACCCGCGCGGGATGTTTTTCTATCTGCTTCGGTTTTTTGGTCTCGCGTTATCTTGATCCTTGAGTTTTATTTATATTACTTATATATATATTTAAAGGATTAGTTTCGGGACATCAAATTTTTGGCCGCCGCTGCCGGGGAACGGCTGTTTTGTGAAGAGATCCTATCGCTACGTTTGACAACTTTGTGTTTAAATCGCGTGAATATTTTTCCTACTAAAAAATTAAAAAAGTACAAAAATAATTTTTCATTTTATTTTATTAGTATAATATATCATCTATAACAAAGAAAAACCAAAAATTATAAAAAACATTGTCCAATATTTAAAAAGAAATAAAATTCACCCAAATTGTTAAAAATTACAAAAATATAATATTCTCAATTGAGTTATTATCATAATAACTTCGCGTGAATACTTATTGGTTCCTCAACTCGAACTAAAGATTTAAAACTTTAACACCTTTTGTGATCTCTTACTGATATTCGCTCACCTTGAAAAGGTTTTTAAACAAATACAATGTGGGTTATAAGGAGGGGTCTGTTCCTAGGAACTCGACCCGGAAAGCGAGAAATAATCTTCGCGCTATTCCTACTCCTCCGCTCACCTGTGCGTTTATCTTTTTGAGAGCTACCGTGAAGTAAGATTGAATTATTTGGTCTAAGTTGTTTATCTCATTGTCCGTTAAAAATCAATTGTGAATAAATCATAACAAAAAACAAAAATAAAAAAAATTTAGTGTAAATTTTCCTTTTTATATTTCTATTTGTGCGTTGCGCACTCCGGTCTCAAGCCGTATTCAGTTCCAGATACCTTCTGTCCGTCTAGCTTCTGTTGGAATCAAATTCCAAATCTTGAGAAACCTGATAATCCTCCATAGTTACGATGGCTGATTAATCGTACTATGGCCGCCTATTCTTCGATAAGCACACATCCGAGGGTTACGAGGATTGCGATCTCGTATTCCGGAAATCACCGGCTGTGCGAATACTTTGAGATCAAACATGGTCTTTGAATCTTGTCATAAAACAAGCATATGTTTTGGAAATGTAAAAGAAAGTACCCAAATGCTCACGTCCGTTATTTTCAACAAGATCACTTCTACGATGAAGATTCCGAACGTTACCAAATACGTTGGTTATAATTTGCTTTTCCCATTTTCTCTCGTCAAGGGGCAGCCCGGATATGGCTGGAAAAAAGAAACCCCCTCGGTCTATTGAAACCATGGGGATGATCTTGTTACGAAATTCATTAACAAATTCTTGTCCTCCCTCACTAAAACGACAATTATAGAAATGAAATAACGAGATTTCAGCAAAAAATTTAGATGAATATGAACGTTTTTTTAGGTCTTGGGATGTTTCATATGACTCTTTAAGGGGATGCCTCATCAATGGGTTTTCAGAATTGCATCAACTCGATACATTCTATAATGCCCTAAACTCAATTGATCAAGATTCATTGAACTCTGCTGTGGTGGCTTACTTGCTTAGAACAAAATGCCTCGTGAATGTTTTTAAAACATCATCGAGAGCAAGTCTAAGGTCCGTCTGGCATTCAAGAAAACTAAGCTGTTGTAGCTAAATATGAGTACAAGCTCTTCCACTCCAGCAGTCTCATCTGATGTTGTTTGAACTCAAAAGATATGGTGTTGTGTGGCATTAATTCTCGACAGAATAGAACCACAAACCCCAGTTTCGCCCCCGAAAAAATAATAAAAGCGGTTTTTTGATCAAAGTTGTGTAACTAGTGGGGATGAGGTCATTTTTTATCACAAACTGTTTCCAAACCACTTATAGCTACATTTTACATGTACAATATCCAAGAGTATGTGTTCTCCCAAGACGCGGTGGCCAATTTCAACCAAAGTTAATTACTTGGTTATCGACCTCGTGTGGTCTGTCAAATCAAATCTCGACCTCCTGGTTTTTTCCTCCCATTAGAATCCTCATGCCAAAATAGTCAAAAACAATTTCAATCGAGGGAAAATAACTTCAATCAAAACCAGGGAAACAATTTTAACCAAGGTACCAGATTTATCGACCTCTTCGGTTCATCTATAAGCCAGTAGCTCATCAAGGACCTGGCTCCTCAAGACCACGGTGTGGTCAAAAATAGATTTTGAAAGATAGGTCCACAAGCCTATGTTGCAGTGTTGAGAATACATGCAAAACCATTAAGGTCTCTAAACCTGCAATTCCCTAATGGTAAAATTTGACTGACATGCTTTCATATTTTAGTTATGCTAATACTACTTCTACTTTCGGTGCTAGATCTTCTTACTTGGTAACAACTTTACCAACCCAAAGGAAGATTTAAAGGTATCACTACCACGAAGTGGTGTCACCATAAAGGACCTGAAAACAGTTAATCATGACACGAGTGGTGACCCAAATGGACTCGATGCTCCTGCTAATAACGGAAGCACCAAAGAACGTCACAACTCCTACATGTTGTTCAAATTCAGTATGTAATATATAAATCACTGTGAGCCACAATGGTTTCTCCTCGATGATACTCCTATTCCTAAAGCATCTATTCATTTCCTTCGAGAAGGAAACGATGAAAACCGACCGTGAAAAAGCAAACGAACAAATGAGAAAATTATATTGAAATCTTCAAAGCAGATGATTTCGAAAATAGCTTTTTGGAATGCTTTTGATTCTTATGCCTCTCTATATGCCGCAACTTTTAAATGACTTTAAATCGGAAACAAAGAGATAATTGGTGAAATGGCCAAAATTAAACGAAACTTGCTGTGTCGGTAATATTAACAAGTTGCCTAAAAAACTGGGAGTCCCCGGCAGATTCCTTTTCCCATGTGAATTTTCTGGCATTATAACCACATCGCATAATGGCCTTGGCCGATCGCGGGTGCAAGCATCATTCTTATGCCGTACTCCGTGTGGAAGGCTCTCTCTCTTTCCGAGCTGTACACCAACATGCATGACGCTTAGAGCTAGCGGACCGTTCTATTACTACAACAATCGGTATCGCCAAAAGTCGTCCGTTGTGTTGGTGGGAAAGTTCCAATTTCCAGCCGATTTTGTGGTTGTTAGAATTTGAGCCAACCCCCGAGTTCCTCTAATTCTAGGGAGGTGTTTTCTGAAAATAGTCGTTGCATCTAATCGATGTGTAACGAGGGTGAAATTACCCTTTGTGTTGGCAAAGAGGCATAACCTCAAAACCTAGATCCAACATTCGAGGTACATCGGCCAAATTTCAATCATTATGTCGGCAAAACGGATTGACGTATTGTGATGGCTTTGTGGAAGAATACTCGCAAGACGGTCTTAGGTTTTTCTGGATTCAGTAGCACACGGAAATCCTTCTCCGGGCTTTGATCTATTGTTGCTATTCATCTACGACCTTAAACTCCATTTGGAGGAATGTGACTTCTGCTGTTCGAGAAGCATGCTTTTCTTGCTCTGGATGATGATACAACTTCACAGGTAGTTGATCCGACTTTTTATGATCCCGACGGGGGTCATTCTCATCTAGAAGCATTCTTGAAACAATGAACCACCGACTCTCTACTCCAAATACAAGGAGATTGTTCACAGAAACCCAAAGAGAAAGCAAACTTTGTGATAACAAAAATGTTAATCTTGTTCGATTGATGAACCGCAAGAGGTTGAACTCAAAGACTTACCTCCCCATCTTGAATACGCATTCTTGGAGATGACAACTAGTTACCAGTCATCATGCTAAGATTTAGTTTGGGGTGAGAAAGACCGATCTGATCAAGGTTCTTAAGTCACAACAAGCGAGCCATGGCTTGAAATTTATCGACTTTCAGGGTTATTAACACGGAGTTTTGCTACCACAAAAATTTAATGGACGAGGAACTATAAAACCTGCAGTTCAGCATCAGAGAAAGGGTTAATCCAAAAATCCCACGATGTCATCAAGAATGGAAGTTGAAAACTTCTTGAGAACGGATGATGTTCCACAATCGTGCAGATAGTCCATGGGTCAGCCCGATACACTTGTGTGCCAATAAAGGTGGATTTAACGTTGTTCAAAATGAAGAAAATGAGTTGATACCAACTCGATTGGTTACTGGTGAGCGGGTAATGCATTGACTACCGAAAGCTAAATGACGCCACCCGTAAAGACCATTTCCCACTTCCTTTTATGGATCAAATGCTCGAGAGATTAGCGGGAAACGAGTACTATTGTTTTTCTTGATGGATTCTAGGTATTTCAAATTCCCATTGACCTCGTGATCAAGAGGGAAGAACCACCTTTTACTACGTCAATACGGAACGTTTGCCTACCGTCGCATGCCTTTCGGCTTATGCAATGCACCGGGCACGTTCCAAAGGTGTATGTTGGCCATCTTTCACGACATGGTTGAAAAGACAATGGAATGTCTTCATGGATGACCTTTTCGGTTTTGGGAATTCCTTTGTATATTGCCTCCTCCACGTCTTGAGAGAATGTTGCAAAGATGTGAAGACTACCAATTTGTGTCTTAAACTGGAGATGAGCCAATTTTATGGTAATGAAGGCATTGTCTCGGCCCATATAAATGTTCTATAATGAGGATTGAGGTTGACAAAGCCCCAAAAATAGATGTCATTGCAAATTGCCTCATCCCACCACTGTCAAAGGAGTTAGGACGATTTTCTTGGTCATGCGGTTTTTACCGAAGATTCAATAAAGGATTTTTCACAAAATTCCAGACCAATGACTCATCTTCTCGTGAAAAATTACATCCTTTCTTTTCTCTTATGAATGCATCCAAGCTTTCAAACGTTATAGAATAAACTTACGGGATAGCTCCAATATTGATTGCCCCAGAACTGGGTATCTACCATTCGAACTTATGTGCGATGCAAGGATTACGCCATAGGAGCAGTTTTGGGGCAACCGTCACTGAAAAACACTTTCGGCCTATCCATTATGCTAGCAAGACGATGACACGAGGGCTGAATCTAATTACACCACGGACGGAAAAGGAAATGGTAGTCGTGGTGTACGCATTCGAAAATTCCGGTATTATCTTATCCTGAACAAAGCATAGTGCATACGGACCATTCAGCTCTTCAAGTATCATCTTTGCCAAATAAAGGATGCTTAATGCGAGATGGCTCCGACTGGGTTTCTCCTCCTCCAAGAATTTGAACTTAAAGAAATTCTTGACACAAAGGGCCGAGAACCTCGCAGCGTTCATCTGTCTCCGATTAGAAACCCGTATGAAAACGTTCTCGACCCTAAAGTGATTATGAAACATTTCCTCTCGAGACGTAAGTTATGGTGACTTTTCGTGGTGATTCTTGTACCCCGTGGTTTGCGACTTTGCAATTACTCGCGGGGAACTTCGTTGTGAAGGGCATGTCAAACCCACAGAAAAATAAATTCTTCAAGGACGTGAAAACATTATTTTGGGGATGACCCCTTCTTGTTAAAATTTGTGCGGATCACTGTAGATACAGGCGATGTGTGTACGGCAAGGGAACTCTCGACATTCTCGAGGCTTGCCACAATGGACCCACACGGGGGACATATGGGTATTATTGACCAACCTAAACCGCCCAAAAAGATCTTTGTTTCGGCTTCTTTTGGCCCACCATTTACAAGGATGCCCTCGAGTTTGTCAAAAACTGTGACTGTGGCCATACGACAAGGAAAAAACATCGCAACGGGATGAGATGCTCAAAACTACCATCCAAGTTTTGTGAATCTTTGACTTTGGGAGACATTGACTTTATGGGCCCGTTCCCGTCTTCACTGAGGGAACAAATATCATTCTCGTCGCGTTGACTACTTGTCAAAAAGGGTTGAACCAAAAAGCGCTCCCCACCAATGATGCCAGAGTCGTTTGCAAATTCCTAAAATCTCTCTTCGCCAGATTTGGTGCCCCTCGAGCTATCATAAGTGATCGCGGAACTCATTTCTGCAATGACCAATTTGCAAAGGTCATGCAGAAATATGGAGTCACTCACGTCTCTCCACCGCATATCATCCACAAACAAGTGGGCAAGTCGGTGGTGTCAAAATCGTGGTCGTGAAACGGTATCTTGAAAGGACCAATAGGTTGAACCGTGCTTCCTGGTCGGACAAATAGAATGATGCACTATGGGCCTTCCGCACAGACTTACAAAACGCCCATCGGGTGTACTCCTTAACAAGCTTGTGTATGGGAAAGGCATTCCATCTTCGATCGAGCCTTGAGCACATACTAATTGGGCCTTGAACAAGCAAACTTTGATCTTTCTACTGCGCGGTGATCACCGAAAGTTCATCTCAATGAACTTAACGATCTTCGTGATTCATGCCTACTGAGAACTCATTGATCTAATAAGGAAAAAACAAAGAGAATCATGACTCCAAGATCAAAAATAGCGTTTTTCCAACGTCGTGTGATCGAGTCTCCTCTTTAATTCAGATTGAAGATTTTCTCGGCAAACTAAATCCCGTTGGAGGGGACCATTCACCATCACTCATCTCTTTCCTTACGGCACTGTTGAGCTCATCTCAACCAACGGGCGAATTTCAAATGTGAATGAGTCATCGAGTTAGCACTACTTTGGAGGGACGTACCATAATTTGGTAGTTCCAAGATCTCCAATCCTTCCCCAAATGTCCAATGTATCAGGTGACTGGGTCAAGCATAGTGACTTAAAAAACAAGCGCTTCGTGGGAGGCAGCCCATGCTTATCGTAATTATGTATAGAAATAAATAGATGTTTTCTTGTTGTGTGAAGCGCTAGCATCTTCCATTTCCGTGTTTTGTGTTTGTGTTGTTAATTGTCCTGGATTCGCCGGATTGTGAAGGCTCCGTGTTCTCGGTTTTGTCTATTCGATCACTCGAGCTTTAAATCCTCAGCTTCATTTTGGGAATCCCGATATCCTAATCTAATCGACTAACGTTTTATCATTTGGCATACTTCATAAACGGCCTTAGGATAAAGTAGTACCCTTCAAAACATCGAGGACGATGTTTAGTATCTTGTTTGGGGGGGTATCTTCGATTTGAGTGTGCCTGCAAACATTGTTACCACGTAATCCCGTATTTTCACCAAATTTTGCAAAATACCAAAAAAATGGAAAAATAAAACTAATAAAAATATGTTTTGTCACTGTTTGACTCTTTCTTTTTGGGTAGAATAGAATAAATTTTTGACGATCGGGCGTATTGAGCCATTGCTAGTTCCTTCAGGTGGCTTTCACGAATTCTATTGCGTTTGAATTTAAAAGGTGAAGAACAAGTAATGATAGAGTTACATATACAGTTTATGTGTTAAGAAGATTCGTCCTCAAAACTTATATGAATAACTTGTGTCTTTTTCTCCTTAAGTTTCTAACTCCACCTGATCTATACGGTGTCTTTTCAATTCAACTAAGTCATCGATGTTTTTAGAAAAAGCTTCAAATTTTGTAACTTGATTCTTTAAAAGCAAGTTTTGAAAATAAATGCATAAATTGGGGGGGGGAAAGCATGAATGAAATTGTAGATGCAAAAGTGCACGAATATTGTAATTATGCAATAAAGCTACATTTGAGCATATGTGAACACGTTAAAAAGATGGCTTGTCGTGATAACCACACTCCGCTAACACGAGGTGGGGGTTCAACTATGACGTTCTTTATTCTAGGGTTTTTGTGTGTGTGATATCTAACTTGAAGAAAGGTTAGAATGAGGGTTTTCAAATAAGACACGTTCCTTAGCCATATTAGGAAGAAGGTGTTGATGTGATTTCCTACTACGCTAGCAACGGGGTGGGTTTTCAAACTAAGAACACGGTCGTTGGTTGTGATATCCTACTAGGGAGCGAGGCTCTGAGGGTAGGTGTTCAACTAAGCAACACATTCTAGCTTTAAATAACTTATGAATATGATAATATGTTGACAAAAAGTTCTATGGTTTAAAATCAAGTTGCAAGTACCCTTAATAAGTTGTTGCTTGGAGTGTGATTCATCTTGAATTATGACTATGAAAATAAGTTGATCTTGGTTGTTGAGTTTAAACGTGATCACAGGTACAGTATTTATACTGTTAAACGGTCCTCACGGAACCAGAGGTTAATGCAACTGAACCTCGACGAATGACAAAACTATATTCGTCCATATCTGTTGTTTATCATTAACATTCAAATACATGTACAAATAACGGTGTTGCAGCCTCATTCCAGCTGCTAAAGTCGGATTCATTAACACATGCTCATGCTCAAACTACAAAGACATACTATAAGCATCAAGATTCAAGAATCATGAAAGCTCAAAAATTAAAGATAAAGACTTCCGCAAACTCTGATATTCAAGATCTTCTTTCAAGATATCAAGATTATCAAGACAATGATTGTCAAGGGAGATTGTTAGCAAGCTTTTAAGATGATGCAAAGTATGAGCATGTTGGTCAAGACACAAGATCGTAAGGCGGCAAAGACGATCAAGACTGAAGGATTGGTATGTGCTTAATTACACATACCATTTTCCATTTAAAACGAACTTAAAAGAATAAAAACATACCAAAAATACATTGTATTTGTATGTTTGCATTTGTATTGTGCAGGAAACGGATATCTCACAAAAAGATGAAAAGCCAAGCAAAAAGCGACAAAACCGAACACGGGATGGAAAAGTGTGTGAAGACGAAGCCCAATCAAAGTCAAGTCAACTCCGAGAAGAAAGAGCAAAGAAAAATATAACTTGAGGGGTCAAAGATGCCAAACCCCTAAGTTATATTATTAAGGAAACAAAGCAGGGGCTGATTATGCCAATTTGGGAAACTTCATTTATAAAAGAAAGAAAAGGGAAAAAGAGAATGAAAAGAAGAAAGATGTGGAGGGGCTTTTCTTGTACAAAAACCAAACAT